>JAATLQ010033969.1:6279-20287 GCA_013421005.1 Heliconius erato x Heliconius himera | reverse complement strand
TATTTTATATCTGAGTATTTTACCTACGGTATATTACGTCACTTCAATATTACTTGTGAACGGAACGCGTAATTAAATAACTGAACTAAACTATTATTTATAAGATTGTATTTATCTTAAGCTATAATTAAATAATATTATAAATTATATTTATAATATTTTTTTTTATAAATGTTTTTTTTTTTTTTTATTAATTATATTATTTACCAACACAATTAGTTCTGGTATGGATCGTTACACCATGTAGCGTCCCTGTAGAATGATTAAGCGTATTTGGTTGTTATGTTGTTGTATGTTGACTTTAACTGGGATAAGTTACCAAGTTAGTTAAGATAAAAGTAATCTGAACTTCGAAGTTTTTGGCGAAAATGTAATAATCAATTTTTAACTAGAAGATTATGAATTAACTGATGAATTAAATGTTGTTGAAAATACCTGTCAAGTGCGAGTGGGACGAATGAACTTGATAAACTTCAGATTGCGGGCGAATGCACTCATTTTGTAATGATTTTTTGTAAGTTTTCACTTCGTGCCAAATCTCGTAACTATAGATCCACGGGAAGTACCCAATAGGTTTGGCCGGTTAAAAACTCAACTGTCGCTTTTTTACAATTACCTACTAGTATACAATGGACCGTAGACTTGAATATTTACGATCTCGAGTTAACTGGCCTCACAGACGAACAGACACATAACAAAGTGATCCTATAAGGGATCCTATAAGGGTTCCGTAAAGGTAAAACCTCTTGAGTTACGGGACCCTAGAAAGAACACTTTAATTTTTTTCTACTTTCCTGCATAGCAGGGAAAGAGTATTAAAACACTCCGTTTCCCACTTTACGCCAAATCTCCGTAACATCGTATTGAGTGGCGGATATCAACAAAAAAGAATGCACTCAAATGGAATTGAATCTAATCCTGCCTCCATCGTGGGACATATGTAGTGAGACCAGAACTTATAGAGATTCCAAAAAAGTGTAAAACATAAAAGTTCAAAGAATACATTTGAAGTTAAATTCTTTCTTAATACAATGCGGTGAAGAATATTGGGACCTCAGCGACGACGACCAGACCGACTAAACATATTCTTAAGAACTTCAATTACTTTTAAGGCTTAACCGTTACCAAGCTGTCACTCGTGTTAAACAACTCTTAACCTAATTCCTCTTTCCATAAAGTTTAAATTGGAACGTGTTACAGTTAAATGGTAGATTTTCAAGAAACAATCTGCGGAGAAGAAAATTCAATGAATAAGAAATAACCGCGAGTTGTAACGGCGGTTTGTTTTTATTATTGAGTAGTAGTAGGTACTCAAGTCGATGTGGAGTTTTATAATAGTGTATTTTAAGATAATAACGCGTATTTTGTAAATATTTATTGTTTGTAATAGGTTCAAGCAGTATAATATAGACTGAGGGAACGTAATCAAAATAATTCTTGTCCCCGATTCCCAACAAACGATGTCCCACTGTGCTGCGACGGTATCTATGAAAATGTTCAAGTAATAGAAATATTTGTCGAGTAGGATAAGAAGTAAGAACCCACAAAGTCATTCAATACCACATATTACAACTAAGCTGTTACGTAGATATGTAAATAAAGGAAAATTACTAAAAAAAATTTGAGAAAGTCTTCAAATTAAAATAATTTGTCCGTTGTCAACGTTCATCTATTTATGTATGAAGCAGTGAGGCCCGCACTCCCACCGCCACCTTCATGTTTCGTATAGTTGATTTTGTTTAAATATCCCCGCGGAGACTGGGGTTCGATTCCCTGCCGGGAAAATATATTCAAATATTTTTTTACTTAGATGTTGTGTTTACAAAATGTTAACTTACAAACATTTTGTTTCTTATTTAAATTTTGCGTTTTATTACATTAAATTACAAATTTAAGTACACAGATTTTTTTTATTTATTTATGTTCTTTATAGACAAAAAGACCATTGTGACACAGTGACTATAGAGACTGCAAGTGCGACAGCTTATCCCACACGGGAAGTGTGCATATTATATTTAAATTGTAGTCAATACTCCGCTCTGGTTGACAAAGCGCGGCGTTAGGTTCCGCCAATCAATATGCAGTGTTTCGAATTCGGGCGGGAAGCGGAAAATAGCGCACCTTTACACTGTATAAATGCGTGAATTATTTTTTCTAACAAAAAGAATAATAAATGATAGTAGTTTTTCATACACAAGTTATTTGAAACTGTATCATTGAGATCCCTAACTGCAAGTACCCATATCGCGGTACTTCGACGCTTCTTTCAATATTGTATAGTTTGATCAAAACAAAACTAAAACATTCTCGGAACACTTAATACAAGTGAAATACATTAAAATACGAATGTTGTGCTCGTGTAGAACGTTTACATAGATTGTTTTTCTAAAATTTCGGAATATGTTGTATCAGTTAAAGGTTACAGAATTCTGCTGATTTTTATAGTTTTTTATTAATTTAAATCTTGATAAAATTTAAATGTAAAAAACTTACTAATTAATTCCCATTAATAAAGTACTTTCATTGCCTTGCTCTGGTGACAAGACAAAGCCGGAGGAGCCGAAGACTCTGGCAAATTTTTAACTTGCCTTTTATATTAAATGTTATCACTAACGTTTATATGTTATAATCACATAGTTATATAGCTTATTATTTTCACCTAATCATTACAGATACGTGATCTGTGACTTTTGTTTCTTTCACTTTATTTTATTTATCTTTCGTTACTTAAATCTCTACGTACGTCTCTATTCCTAAGCTGAAAGCTAAAGAAGTTGAGACCTGAGATTAAAAAATAAGGTAACAAATCACAATTTTAATTTAATTATTTTAAGCGAGCAACATATATTTATTCGCTTCAACAAAACTTCGTTTAGTTTCTCCTAGTAGTACTAACTCTGGGGTTCCCCGAGGCGATCTGACACTGTCCACATGACCACAAGACTACCAGACCACACTGTCCATTGACCACAAGACATTCCCCGTCGCAGTCACTGTCACTTTTTTACGAAAATATGAACTCCCAATCCGACCTCGACTAGCTAGCTTACCAAAATTATATACTTTTTACTTTACGCTATAAGGCACATATAGCAGTGTAGATAGAGAGAAAATGGTGCTAAAACATTTCGCTCATCACGCACCGCATAACTGTTAAGACATTGTATATAGTATGGTGGAACTTAACGCCGTTGAATCTAAGTTATCTGAGTTTCGAGATTAAAGATAAAATAAGTATTGCAGCACAAACAAGAGCGATAATCGAAACAAGCAGAAATAAGTCAAACCTTACTTGCTTAGTCCAATAACTCCTTTAAGCTGCAAAGCCAGTAGCTAACTTTAACTTATTATAAAATTATAAATTTAAATTAATATTATAATAAGGACTTTTATATAAACTTAAATTTAAACGATATAAATGTTACTTTAAAATATTACGCCTAGTAAACGTCTCGTTCTACTTATTTAATTCAATATCGCCGCCTCGCCGCGAGGATCATTAAGAGAAGAAATATCACATTTTTCATAATCATTAACTAAAAAGTGAACTAAAATTTCAGCACTTCCTTACCTTTAGTATCCAACTAGAACAGCCATAGTTAGTTTAGAGAGAGAGAGAGAGAGAGCTCTCTCTTAGAGTCGCGTATTTGCTCGTCTCCTTGTAAACACGTTAATTATTCAATATGGCAATTATTATCATCAATTATGAACGCAGTTTACATTTAAATTACTTATTAATTAATGTATTCATACTGTTTACGTAACGATGTGTGCGATAATAAGAGTCGTTCGTTGTGGGGAGAGTACTTAGTGGTTTATCACTCAATAGTCGTTTAGAGGTAACTGATTCAGTTTCAGTTTCACACGGAATTAACATTTACCAGATTGAAAGTTTTTCTTAGTATTTTGATTTTTAGCTGTAATAAAACATACTTTTTCATAATTAAAACTATATGGTAAAAGTAACACATAAAAACATATGTACATTCTTTTTTATATAAGTGTCGACCCGGCTGCGGCGTCGCCCTTTTGAACTGCACCATCATTTTTTTTGTCACTTTCATATAGAACTTACTAATTATATTCTAAACTGGCTTAAAAAGGAAAGTTAAGACATTTTTTTGCCCTTTTACACCCAATGCCTAGACATTGCGTCTTTGGAACACAATATACTGGCGAATAGGAAGCAAAACATAGCCTTTGGTGGGCATCGAGCCCACTAATTCGTTTACAGTCCTTCACTGTTCTATTGCGAAAGAATAGCGTCTAACAGTTGGTGTGGTTTCCACAAAAATAATCGCATTTAAATGGAAATAAGTGGCTTAGAGGCTCGCGTACAGGTGCGACGACCGTCACCCACAGGCGCCTACACCGACGCGCTCTGACGGACGTTGTTAGTAAGGAAACGTAAATCATTGACTTGTTTTATATGAAACGGCGCTAAATTTCATGATTTTACATTTTTTCGTAATTTATTTGTAAAATAGTTTGAAGAGTAAAATACTTTTGTTGTAATAGGTGAGTTGTATTTGTGATGGCTCTGTGTTGTTCTTATAACTTTACGCTGTATATCGCATACAGCAGGGTAATCAGAGAGAGTCTAGTGTTAGGACACTGCCTTTCCTATTGCCGATACATTTCTGAGATATTGCATGTTGAGTGAGGCGTAGCTCATCGCCGCGTTTCGTCTTCTTAGAGACCGAGGAAGTAAAAATAATTCATTCTCTCTTACCAGAAATGTATCTGAATCGGCCAATCAATGTTCTTAAAAACAAAGGCGACGTTAAGTTCCGCCACTCAGCGCGCAATATCTCGAAAATCGGAGAGAACGTAAAGAACGAAGTTCTTAACACTAGAATCTATCTCCCTACCCTCAAAAAGTAAGTATATAAAATGACCCGATTAGGTCATTCACTAACTTTCAACATTAAATATTACAAAAGTATAACAAAAGGTACTCCATTATAAGTTTAAATACATTCATTGTTATCTTCGAACTGTGTTTCACCTTTATTTGATTTCAATTTCAAAATAACAAGAGAGCATACCTCTTGTCTCGGTCTCGTTGCGGATAAAAATATCGAGCTTCAATAAAAGTTTCCTGGCGGAGCTCTACATTGAAACTTTCACGACTTAAAAGCTCTCGTTTGTGTTTAAAGACATAGACGAATTCTAGAAACATTGCGTGTTGAGCGAAGAAATGAAAATATAAAATATTTCCTCCCTTCCAGTGGGAATCGAACTTACAACCTGTCTTAAAGTCGCACGCTTGTGCCTCTACGCCAGAAAAGGCCCCTACATCGTTAATCATTTTTGAAAATTCCTAAGCAATTTAATTTATCAAACATACAAAACAAGTAAAATTTGGTGTCGTATTATGCAAGAGGAATAAATAAGAGGACAGTACCGCGTGGTATGAGAGCCCTCACCACTCACCGCGCAGGAATGTGGTGCCGGAGCCAAGAAATGCGGCCGCCTTACCTGACTCACCCACCACCTGCTCGTGGGGGGTGTTCGAGGTTACATTCACGTTTTCATTATGTATTGTTGTAGCTGTCCTCGTGAAGTATGAGGGCTGTACGACGTAGTGGCTAGTGCTGTAAGTCTCTAACGTGTCACTGGCGGCTTGTATGGTTTAGAAATACGACTTAAGCGATACATAGAACAAATCCTAAATACGTCGTCAAGATTAGAGGGTATGTGATTATAAAAATAAAAATGTCGATTTAGAGGCCGTCGTGGCGAGAGATACAAGATCGTAAACACGACGGTTGTGGATTCGATTTCCACTCGAGGGAATGATTTTGTTATATTTGAATTTTATCGCTCTGATGAAGACGCAAAAGCGCGACTTGTGATCCGGCATGTACCACTCAATGATTCCAGAATCCAGCAAAAAGTAAGGAATGAAAGTGTTTTAATGGGAACAGCATGTCTTATACTGGGTCCCCCGGTTCCCTCTGCCATTACCTTGCTATGCGGGATACAACGTGAAGCTAAATAAAGGAAATGTTTATATACAAAATGTAATCCACTTCCGCTCTTTGGTTGGCTTTAAGTAATACCAACCACCTAAAATTCTATGGTTTTAAAAAAGGCAGGATTCTGAAAGCTTCTTGAGAATTAAGTATCTGGCAATAATTATATATCTGGTCATAAACGTAGTGTAGGTAACCAATAAAAAAAATAAAACTAATAATTTTGAAACAGCTGAAAAAAAGATACAGACCATTTGTGTGTAATGTTTTGTTAAAATATAATTTAAAAAATCAATAAGAAAAGGCAGGAAATTGAGAGCGACTCTGTCGTCTCACTGGGATTTCTTTATCCAGCAACTCATAAGTACATCTACATGAGTGTTTTCTAGACATAGTTCACAAATTAATCGAACTCGTAACCCACGAGTAACAAAGTTTTACGAAATTACATAAAACTTTTTGTGCAAATCTAAAATAGTACTAAAACTCAACGTCACGTTTTAGAGTATGCAGGTTTGCATTAACAGGTAACAGTGGATGCCTCAACGCGTCGCCCCGTCCCGGCCCGCACCAACCCGCACCGGCCCGTCTCGGCCTGTCCCGACCCACACCGCCCCGTCTCGACCCGCACCACCGCACCACTGCGCATTCAAAATATAATTTGGCGTTTATATCGCTACTTTTTACAATATTATATTTTATATTAGAGAAAGCCACTCGTGGCCAAACGCTACAGGTTGTAGGTTCGATTTCTACTAGAGGAAATTAAATATTTTATATTTTTATTTCTTCACCCTAGTGTCGAACTAGTGTAGCGCTTTGAAAGCGCGGCGTTAAGTTCCGCTACTCACAATGTCTTTAGAATTTGGCGGAAAGTGGTGTACACAAGTGTATTAATAGGAAAGGAGTGACTTAACACTAGGTCCCCAGGTTTCTTCTGCCTATCCTGCTATGTGCCGGATAAAGCGTGAAACTAAAAAAGTATAGTGGCTAGTAATATTTAATAATTTATGTTTTTCAATGGCCTTTCGATGTCATTCTATACCTAACGAGACTTAAATATTTTAGATGTTCCTCCGAGTGGAAGGCGGTCTCAAAAATATAATATGTAGAGATGTACCCTTGATAAGTTCCTTATTGTGCTGCGCAGGTCATTTTATATATTCAACGACATATTTTATGAATTCAAATAAACTTTACTAACTCTCTTCGTTTAGTCAATCTGATAAGACTGAATGCGGCGTTGAAATCCATCATTTATTACACAGCGTCTCTAATGAGGGCGGAGTGCGGGGACGGAGTGTTTTGCTCTTATTTTTAAATACACCTTTAGATGCCGTTTTCATTGTTAAATTACTAAAACGGCATCTCAAGATTCGGGCAGAATTGAGGCTCTCTCTCTCTCTCTGCCTGCCTGCCAAGCTGTTCGTTTGTTTCACACGCTAGCCGCTTTAAAAACTCCCCCCAACTCCATGCTCTTCCTCTCTACCACTAATGAAGGCATTATTTAGTTAATCGATATTATTTATTCAGAGCTCTGCAGGTAATTACCGGCGCGTTTTAACTTCATTTGTTAATAACGACAGTTACGTACAGATTGTTTGTTGAAATTATAATTAGGTGCGTTAGTGTCGAGTTAGAGCGAGTTATATGTAGATGTAACTCATCTGTTATTTACTGACGGTCGTTGTGTTTGATGACGTGAATGATGTCAAAGTGACAGGACAAACTGATTGACGTTTGTATATCATTCAGTTCGTCATCATTCTGACATTCTCCACGTCATTAAAAGTCATATATAGAAAAAGCAAAAATTCACGCTTTTTTTCATATAGCAAGGTAAATACAATTCCCCAATTTCCCTGTATTTATGAACCATTGTTTATTGAGTGGCGAATTTCACTTTAAAATGTTTTCGCTATCTGAAATCTGAAAGAATAGGCAAAGCGAAGGCAGTGATTTGACAAAGAAAAAAAATGTTCTATATGAAAAATATTTCAATGTTGGTAGAGCCTAGAAGCAATTGCAATCTTCTCAGAGATCCTAAAAGGCGAAGTAACATAAATCAACTTAGACGCTCGACGAGTTTTTTCTCCAAAAAATATGCGTAAAATCTTATTCGGAAAACATTGAACAGAAGGTGTCGCGATGAATTACCGATATTTAGGACAAAAGAAATACCTCCGAAGTCGTGAACAAAACTGATCTTGAAATATGTTTCCAGAAAAGACTGTGGAAAAAATTACGTAAGAAAACTTGATACAAGTCACCGTGTATTAGTAGAGTTACATTCGTAATATATTATTCCATACCATTTTTTTTCTATTTCCCGCTAAAGTATCTCGCATGATATAGCAGAGTATGCGGAAAGAACCTAGTGTTAAGACACACCGTTCCCCACTTTTTTATATAAAATTTTATTCTAAAGAATTGTCTATATTACATTAAAATTGTACGGTGACTTTGTTTTTGAGTTTCGCCACTTAACACGCAATGTTTAGTAACAACGGCGGAAAGTGGAAAAGAGAGTGTCTTAGCACTAGGTTCCCTCTGCCTACTCACAGAATAAACTGTGAAGCTAAGGATCATGATCGCTTCTTCCTAACTCATTATCTGTCGGTATCCTTTTTAATGAATAAATAACGTCAGTGAACGAGAATTTCCGACGTTCCTTTGCTGCCGTGTAAATTCGCTGGTCATTTCCAGCTTTCGTGTATTAGGTAAAGGAAACCAGATTGTCGAATCACAACATTGATTTCCTAGTTCTAGATTTTGACGAGGCAGGTTTGATTCAAAAGGAAATATCCGCTTGAAGTTTTGAAAGATAGAATAATTTGCTTAGAAACAGAACTGAAAATTGATTATCAATTTTGAAATCAATTTATCTTGTGATACCTCGATTTAACTCGATGTTAGACAAGACCCGGGTAATTATAGCCTGTTGTGGGAAGATTTTTTTTATTATTTAAAAAGTGCTTTTTATTTCATAAGCGCAATATCTCTATTCTTTTCACTTATGCCGTGATATGCAAAAACAATTTTTTTCTATATGTATATTGTTATTCATTTTACCAAAAACCAGGGAAAAAAACTTGTAGGTGTATCATAAAACTTGATTGTATTTAATTACGCAATAATAATTGTACTCAATAATAAACCAGTATTTAGAAGAAAATAAAGTTAACAGGATTTGTTTCACAACTATTTTAGAGCTAAGCTCTCAAATAAATGTAATATTTAAGATTCATAAAGTAAATCTAAGCTAACTTCCCAGAATCCAGAACAATACAACTTACATGGTACAATAATGTACGAACGAGTATAATATCCTCTACCTCGAACCGAGAACTAATGAATAGGAATGTAATACATTGTATACGGAACTATACGAAAATGTAAGAAATAGATACTAAGAGGCGAGAAACACTGCATATTTGATGTAACGGTGTGGACGACATTAGAATGTAGTTAGGGGCGTAGGAAAACTGGGTAGAGTAATAAAGGTAAGGAACTAAGTGGAGTGTCTAAACACTACGTTTCCATATACCCTCTGCCTACCCTCGTATCTGCGGGATACAGGATGATGCTAAAAGAAAACAAGTAAAGTGATGAGTTTAGTCATTTAACACCAATTTAATGATATTGTAAGATATGTGGCAGACCCAATTTCAATTACTTCGTCTATGTATGCTTAAAAAAAATAGCAATTAATAATAAAATATTAATTATTTCCAAAGTCATTTTATAATAACTTAAAACTTATAAGGATACAGCGTGAAGCTAATTTTAATTTATTTTAATTCAACACAGAGATAAAGAACGATCTTGAAAGAAATATCAAGTAAATACAAAGATATTTTGGTTGGTTCGTTCGTTAGTAGTAGTGGTGGTGGTGTGGCGGCGTTTTATTTAATTCATTATGGGTGCTGACGTGCAAAAGTGCCAGTCTCTTGGAGGATGACTTTCAACCTGAACTCACGACGGTGGCGTCATTTATCAGCTCCTACCCGTTGTTGGTTGACACACGCAATTCCATTTCCTCATTCAACTCTTAAATGTGTGTCGGGGAATGATAAAATTACATGATAGAATGATAGTCGTTAGAGGCCAGTCGTGACGCAAAGGCATAAACTGTAAACGCGGCTGGCTGTGGGTTCGATCCCCACTCGAGGAAATGAAATATTTAAAAAATAAAATAATAAATAAATATATATTCTGTAAGTAAATGTATGTATAATAAATGTATATTCCTATTTCTTCGCTTTCGTTGACTTGTGCCACTGAACACGCAATGCTTCCAGAATTCCGCGGAAAGTAAGGAACGGAGTGTTTTAACACTAGGCTCCCTCTGCCTACCCTACTATATGGAATATCTACTATATGGAGCATCGCAGGCATATCACAAAATTTAACATCCGCTTTTTCTTTGTCACACATATACCTTTAATAAGGTCGTACAAAACATATTTTTTATTTGATACTAGCGACCCGCTCGCGGCTTCGCCCGCTTCAACTACACTTCTATTTATTAACTAATCTGAATAACTTTCGTGTTCTAATGACATGAGTGAATGTCCCTAAAGTGATGACAATATATATTGACATTGAGTTACATTGACAACTAGAGTCAGCCAATGCAATCATGTTTTGTAAGTACCAATTTTGTCAAACAAAATATTTCAAATTGATATAACTTTTTTTATTTATAAGCTTAATATTTTAATTTTCTCTGAAATTCAGGCTTAGCTTGGCCAGAGCCCTTTCATCTGGCACCTCACTTGAACTAACGGCTTTAATACTAAATTTTGCCCCATTTTTTTTAGGACTATTATTTTTTAGAATTTAACCACAAATGTAGTTTGCGGATTTTTTCTTTTCCTGAATTAGTACTATCTGTAGACGCTAGCTGCCAAATTTCATAATTCTATATCAACTGAAACTACTCTTTGAATTTTCATTCCCTTGATAGAGTCGAATTGAAGTCGAGTCGAAGTCGAAGCGTTTTTTGCGATATGAACGGCTATATCTTTTTCTAAGCAAATATAGAAATATGTTTTTTTATCAGGAAAACTTGGAGCCGTAGATCTGAGTATATGTGTTAGTTTCAACTTAATATCTCCAACAAACAAAGCGATCTTATAAGGGTTCTATTTTTCCTTAAAAACGTACGGAACGTTGTTGGTAATTACTAGTAAACATTAGAATTTACTTTCTTTACATGCATAGATATACATACCAATAAGTACAAAGAAAAGTTTCAATTCCACGAGAAAACAAAAGTTAAATGGTGACTAAGAAGAATCACTTCGATTAACAACAAGATGGATAGCTTTTAAGCTTTTAATCTCGAAGTATCTTCTCCGTTTTTATTTGTAAAATAAGAAAACAATTAAAATTGAATACTCAATAAAATTTATAAAATAACATGTCGTCAACAACTAGTCGTGGCGCAGAGGCACAAAGTGTGACTGAAAACGCGACTGGTTGTGGGTTCGATGCCCGCTCGAGGAAATGAAATATTTGCTTAAAATTTATATTTCCATTTCTTCGTTCTGGTGTCCAGGCAAAGCACGGCGTTGAGTTCCGCCACTTAATACGCAATGCCTCCAAAATGCGGCGAAAATTGTAGAACAGGGTTTCTTAACAATAAGTTTATTGAATTATATATTTATTTATCAATAGATGTATGTATTTTATATTATTTTATTTTATTCATATATATCTATGTAAATTAGTTTGTAATATATAGAATGTATTTTTTTATGTAGGTATATCATATTAGAATAACATATTATATCGTTTGTACACCAGCCAATATCCATACATTCTTTGATCTACTTATTTATAAAACGTATAAAAATTTGAACGTAGCGGGACTCGAACCCGTGCCTCCTGGAGACCGACCAGGTGCTCTGACCACAAAACCATACATTCTCATCGAGCTACGTTGAAATTTTTATACGCTTGTTACAACTTATTAATGTTGTTAGCATCTCTGTAGGGAGATTTTTACAAATTTCCGCTACCCAAAGATAATTACTAAGAATTATCGTCTGGCAAGAGAAAATGCTATTAAATGATATTAAATATTTTTAAACATTTTTAAAATGTTATTCCACACTTAGGAAAGAAAAATACTTATTTAGAAAACGTATAAAAAATTACAAATTAAATACGTTATAAATTTCGTTTTCGTTTTTCTACGTTCAAATTTTAATGCTATGTGTGGAATAACACTTTAAAAATGTTTAAAAATATTCTTTGATTTTTTTAATGGTAAGGGTTGCCTGGAAGAGATCACCTGTGGTGATAAGGCCGCCTTTACACCATTTTTTTTATTTGTTGATTTAATAAAGTATTAAATAAATAAAATAAATAAGTTCCCTCTGCCTACCCTGATGTGTGCGGGATACAGAGTGAAGCTGATTTGATTTATTTTAAATTTCAACTACATTTGTAGCAGTGAGGTCGTCGTGTTGCAGATGATCAACTCCTGACTTAGGGTCTACTGCTGTACCACGACGGCCACTACAAATAAGTATTTAATTATTTTTACTTATGCTCAATACATTTAATATAATTACATTAAGTGAATAGTTCGTACGGCGCCATCGCAGATGCAAAACTCATTCCCTTAAACACGCAGCATCATACAGATCTCGGTATTACATTAAAAATATGTAATCATTACCAATATGCAGTACACTGCGCGACTTGCTTTAGAAGACAAACTTAGACTACATAAAAGACGTAATCTATACTTATAATAAATCTGTAGAAAAGTCGTTTCTGTACATTGAAAATATTTAAAAAAAATTAGCCAGGGTGTTTAAGGATAATTAACAGAATCCATTTCCAACATTTTTGGAATTTTTGTCTGTTTGTCTGTTTGTCTGTTTATGTGAACACGTATCACGTAAAAAGTACACAATAAATTTAAGCAACTTTTATACATAAAAATTACAAATAAATCAAAGTAGCTTTTAGTGTTTATTTCATTGTAATCGCTTCACTCCATCAAAAGATATAAGTATTTAAGTTTTCAAGAAGTTAATATTTGAGATAGTAAAAAATCGATACAAGTAACGCTATCTATTAACAAAAATAGTAGGTACTAACGAATCTTGATACTCTCTTTCATACACGTAACGCTATCACTAATTGCGATGGGATCTTAAATAGATGGCGCTGTGATAAATGTGGCATAAAAAAATATATAGTTTAGAAAGGTTACCGCTACACTCTATCAAAAAATAAAGTACTTAAAGTTTTAAAGATATTTATATTTGAAAAAAAAAAGAAATATATGCAATGATATCTATTGACTACACATGATACGTTACGTTTTCAAAGTACAATTGTTCATAGTACTAACTACAAAGTAAACTAAATTGAATTGTTGGTGAAGATTACCTTCGTAACAGTCTAGCTTAATTCTTAATTATTTAACACAGTGATAAAGAATGACTTAATATTCAAAGAAATGTTTTGAATAGGATCTTCAGTCCGTTCGTTCGTTTATGTTATTAATATTTTTTTAAGAAACGTATAAAAAAAATCACTTTTGGTAGCAACCTCTAAAAAATTGTGTCTCAAGAAAAATTGCTCTGACACTGTTTATAAAAATATCCCGCAGTATTATTTCATAACTTGCAAGCGACACGTACCGACATTGCACTATTGCACCTGTATGTTGCATATATGTATGTGCCAAGGGTATTTTAGGGTACATACCTCAAAGTTCTTATAAAATAACTTTGTTGTTTGACCGTCTGTCCGTCTGTCAAGACCATTTTGTACAAGATCGGTTAAAGGTTAGATACCTCAATGTTCAAGTCTATATTCCCTTAGAGCACGAAAATCTATCTTCTAAATCATCGCAATCAAATGACGATGAAATATGAGAGTTTATGCTTTGTTTTTTGTCGCATTTTCTATCATAACTATAGGGTACTTCCCGTTGATATACAATTTCGAAATTTGTTAAGAAGTTAAAACTTACGGCACGTATAAAGGAAAATTCCAAAATT
>JAATLQ010033968.1:0-20258 GCA_013421005.1 Heliconius erato x Heliconius himera | reverse complement strand
TTTTCAAAAATTCAAGTGAAGATTCTCATGGGAGGTACGAAAATGCGACCTAAAGTTTTAATAAATTTCTCATTAAAAATCTTCATTGCGTTGCAAACATACATTATAGGTATATCAAAACACGAACATAATTCAGTGTGTTAATTAAATCATTTTGTGGTTTAAGCGGGCGAAGCCGCGAGCGGGTCGCTAGTTTTAAATAAAATTATTTAACCGGATCAATCGCGTATATTTAGTATTATACATTTTCGAAAACCCGACGTTTCAAACATTTTGCAGTAGTCTGTGATCACGAGTAGACTGAGGTGGCATTCGTCTGTCAGTTGACATAATTAAACAAACTACCGACATCGCTTTTTTAATTATCTCGCGTACTGACTGGTCTAAAGAATTGGCTCATTTTTTTTGTTAGGCTTGCATATAATCTTTATGGAAGCTCTTCTTAAGATGTTACCAATCCTGTCTGTAACCCCCTTCACTCATGGTTGAAGTACCGGTAGTCTCTCTACTTTAGGTGGCGAGGAACTGGCAGCTCGTTCTGATGAAGGGTTCGTTCAGAGATGGGGGCTCTCTGAAACAAAGATTTTGCGGTAATAAACGGTAGATAACTGTGTAGGGTTGTGGTGCGATTTTTTATTGATGTATCTATTGGAGTGTGTGGGTTTCCTTTATACTGTATGGCCTACTGTGCCATTAGGATTACTTATTACTAAAATATCGAGGAAAGCTCTAGAGATTAATCCGGATAAATAATTTAATTTAAAACATAATGTTTGTGGGTTCAATCTTTAATTAGGGGAATTCTCGTACTTCAATTAAATTCATTTCTTTTATAATATTCTTCATCGCGCTTTTGCGCATGCGTACAATTCCGTTACTGTTAATAATTAATATCTTGAAATTAGCTCGTCTGTGTATATTATGAGGTGACAAACGTGAGGCCAAAAACATTTTATATATTTCACAATATAAAACAGCAAGAATATCCATATCCATATACTATTGCTGGTTTATTTAATTTGAGGCCGCCCTCGGCGCTCGCAGAACTGCGAACATATTGATACGAAACAAATACGAGTATTTGCTTATAACAGTAAAATAGTTTTGTTTTGATTTAGTCAACCGAAATTCTCATTTTAATATAAGGCCTTGTTTATTATTAATATACTAAAGTAATATACAATTTAGAATTATATTTATATTGTTCTCTACGTTGATTAACCTCCAATTTTCAATAAAAAAAACATGATTTCATGAACCTATTATTGTTTAGAGTATAAAAGTTGATAATCTATGCTATATAATATTATAAAGATAAAATTGTCATTTGGTTGAATGCCCTTTTATATATCAGGAACTGTAGGTCCAATTTGAGAAATATTTTTTTTTAATAAAAAAAATTAAATTAGCTTCACGCTGTATCCCGCACACAGCAGGGTAGGCAGAGGGAAGTTAGTGTTAAGACAATCCGTTCCCCACTTTCTGCCGAATTCTGGAGGCATTGCGTGTTTAGTGGCAGAACTCAACGCCGCGCTTTGTCTCAACAGCAGAGCGAAGAAATGAGAAATATAAATTTTAGTAAATATTTCATCTCCTCAAGTGGGGATCGAACCCACAACCAATCGGTTTTACAGTTACACTTTGTGCCGCTGCGCCCCGATTGACCTCAATATAGTTCTCCTTCGGAATTATTGATTAAAAATTGGATAAATATATTATACATTGCTAGAGGTTACCAATATAAAACATTTATCGAAGCAAAAGTATAATGCTTTCAGCGTTTAAAGCACATTGCAAAATGTTCATTTTCTTGGTGAATAATTTGAGATTATCGAACAATTGAATTGTGAAGTGGAACGCTACTCAAGATCGACGAGACTAAAGATTTATTGTTTTCCAATACAAGCGAATTGTATAATATAATATTATGATATTTATAATATAATAACATTTAAAATATTTAGAATAAAACAGTTTAAAAAAATTTATCTGTGCGTTAAATAATGTTACGAAAGAATTCAGAGAGAGAAAAGAGAACACAAGTCTATTTTTTTTTTTTGTTTATCTGATTGTCTATTTGCTTGTCCGTTTGTTTGTTCGCCCGGACGGATTTGAATGATTTTTTTCTTGTATATCTATTAGACCAGACTAGAATAATATTGATTTTGAAGACTGACACGCCCAATGTGAAACTATAGCAGTCCAGCCAAACTATAAAGAACAATAAATGCTACCTTAACACAAATCGGTAAACGTGATAAGAATCTTAAAGATCTAGGATTTAGTACATTTGATAAAATAAAAATAAATACATTTAACTGCAATTTTTCTAATTTGCCTTCAGGGACTATCTAAAAGTAGAGTATGATAATAATGGGAAACGTTCCCTTGAGGCATTGCTTGTTGAGCGGCGGAACTTAACGCCGCACTTTGTTTTGACTTCAGATATATTACATATTTTATTTCCTTGAGTGGAAATCGCACCCACAACCTTGTTGACACACGCTTGTGCCCCTGCGCCAAAACTGGCCTGATTGTATCTGGATATATTTTTGTAACGAATACTATAGATTATGGCTTTATAAAACGTAATGCAGAGAAAAGAATGATTACTAACTTACTAAATAACTTACCCTCATATCATTAATGAATAATAAACATACGTAAAATAACATAATTTATAATTAAAATTAAATGCTTACTTAAGCATTTGAATATTTACTGTTTTGCTATAGTGCCGTATTTTGTTTCCTTATTTAATTTGCGGGTTCTCTCGCTATAAAGCTTTCCTGATGCAGTGCAAATGTTTGTACTTCTAATAGAAATTTCACAAGGAACTACTAGGGAACGAGTTAGTTACTTGTTTTTTTTTTGCTCGTAGCAATAGAAGGTAGGGGAAACTAGGAAGCTAGTGTTAAGACACTCCGGTCTCTACTTTTCGCTGAATTCTGGAAGCATTGTGCGTTAAGTGGTGGAACTCAACGCTGATTTTTTTTTTCGTTTTTTTCTTATATAGGTATTTAACCATTAGTACGCAATGCACTCGATAAAATTATTAATATAGTCAATTTCACTTGATAAAACATTTATATATGTATGTAAAAATAAGAACGTTTTCTTGATCTGCTAAAAAAAAACTGGCACATAATGCCTCTTAAGGAGTGAAATGGAAACTGAATTTTTGCATCAGAATATATTACGAACCTACTACTTATCAACGATAAAAATATGTATATACTAAATAACTAGAGAACTTATATCTATGCAACTATTAGATTGAATTATCTTAGATCTAAAATTCAAAGGAATCACAGCGGAAAATGCAAGGAAAATGAAATTAGAAAGCAATGTATTTACAGTTTAATCTAGCCAAGTCCAGGACAGGATATATATTATAGTAAAGTGCTTCGACAATTACGTTGCTATCCACTCTTACTATATTTTAACTTTGTAACTAGAACCATTTGTGACTTTGCAAGTGCTGTTCCAGCCATTAAAACCGCTGCATTTTCCGTAAATTTCCACAGCGTGTGTGGAAAGGACGGTCTTTGTATAAATTTGTGTTGAAGTTTTCTGATTTTATTAATTTACTTGTAGTATATGGAACGTGTTAATAATATATTTTTATTTTAGGGTTCCGTATTTTATCTCTATATATAATAAGACAGTAAAAATATTTTCATGAACTTTAAGTTTGACTGAAACTTGGACTGAAATGGATAGAAGGACACTTAAAAAGAATAATAGAAAGCAATTTTTTTTAAATTTATTGTCTGTCTGTCTGTCCGTCCGTCCGTCCGTCCGTTCGTCTGGCTGTCCGTCTGTCTGTCTGTCTCTATCTATGTTTTTCTCTGAAAAGAAAAATCATATTTGTAGAAAAATCATATTAGAAGTCATTATAGTTGTCAATCAATTCTGCTTATTAAATCAATAATCCTGTATTTTCAGCGGACGAAGCCGTGGGCGGGCTGCTAGTAGTTAATAAATGATAAGCTTATAGGATCACTTTGTTGTCCATCTTTCAAGACTATTTATCACATGATTGCGTGGAGGTATCAAGCTGAAATTATTATGAAATAATATTCAGTTATACAGTCCCGTGGAGCACAATATGAAACTTACAATAAAAATAAAGAAATAAATCTGAAAAGTAAAATTTATAAATATTTCGTAAAGAAAAAACATTGCAAAATATTTGTGGTTTAATACAAATTTAAATTTGGTGATCTATACTGTTATACAGTTTATTGTAGCTTATTAAGCCGTTGGTATTTTTTTTTGCTTGTAAATTTGTCTTTTTAATAAAAAAACAAGGAGACGAAAAAATATTCGGTGAATTAGTATCTATCTTTTCTTGTGTATATTGTAAAAGTAGCCAGTATGTTGTTCTTAAAGCTACCCTGTCTTCCAATAAAAGTCCAATGAGAATCGGTTCAGCAGTTTCGAAGGTTAGTCAGAACATGAAAGTAAAACAGACAAATACAACACATTTTATTTATGTTTTAATATTGTGTTAATAGCCTTATGTACTTGGAAGACACTATGCTCCTTACTAATATTACAGTAAATTATGTACCTTTTACTTCTACTTTCTGGATTTATCGTTTTAAGATTTTGTGCTTTCGGTTTGTTCCATTTTTGTCCATAATATTATTATTATCAATATTATTTTATTTTAAAACTAAGGTAAGAGAAGCCTTAAAAAATAATACTAGTATACTTTCTCAATATACTTTATCGGTGTTATAGAAGCATAAAAAATACATTCTCTGTTAGGCATAAAACTGAAGAACAACATATCTATATCTTCCCGATTCACAAATAAAAAAAAATTAAAAAATAAAATGTTAGTTTTATTGAATGAGGCCAGCCGTGGCGCAGGGGCACAAAGTGTGACTGTAAAACCGACTGGTTGTGGGTTCGATCCCCACTCGAGTAGGCGTTGAATTTTGCTACTCAACACGCAATGCCTCCAGAATTCGGCAGAAAGTGGGGAACGCAGTGTCTTAACACTAGGTTCCCTCTGCCTACACTACTGTGTGCGGGATACAGCGTGAAGCTATATAAAAAAATATTAAAGTAAAAGAACTTATAAAGCTTAAGCAGGAAAATGTTCCCTTAATTGCTTCTATTGGAAATATTGCTTTGGATAAATCCTCGTAAGTACCAAAATGATCCATAAACTGCAAAATTCAGAACAAACTTTGGTCCATTATGTTCACGGTTTCACTGAATACTCAACAAACTAGTTGAGAAATAAATAAAGAAGCTGGCATTTTTTGCCTGGAACTGGCTAGGTAAAATAAAAGTAAAAGGAAAGAAATAACGATGCGATAGTATTTAGTTAGTGGAAGTATAGGTAACTAAAATTTTTTGTAAACACAGTTTTACGATAATGTATAGATTTTTTATTAAGAGATCGTTACGGTGCGGTCTGATGATAAACGTGATGGTTCTGGATTCGAACTCCTTTTGGGGGACTATTTTTTAAATTAAAATTATTTTTGTTTCTTCACATTAATGGATACAACTAGGTTGAAGAAAACTGATGCTGTATAAAATGTTTTAAAATAGCTACTATAAAATGATAAAATTGTCAATTTTATATTTTGTATCTAATTTCATTTGCAAATTCTAATGCTCCTTGAAACAAGAAGCTTTGCCCAACTTTGCTATGCTTGGGCCAACATTTTGGCCTCATTTACTAAACGACACAAAAGTAAAATAATGATTGTGGATCGTAAAAGTAAAACTTACGGAGAAAGCAAATTTGCCAAAATTGTCTAGAGCTATACCTACCTTGGGTTCATAATCATGGACACTGGTAGTTGTGAAGAGAATATTAGAAGGTGTGCTATTGCTCTATTTGCGGTTGAAAAGTTAATTTTTCCATTTATCGTTTATCTGTCCATGAGAACCTTCCGATATCAGGAACGATCCAGAAAAACTGCATGTAAAAATTTATGCCTCTGAAATATGGTGCTGGAAGTACTAGTCGAGACTTAAATGGACTGCTCGTCGTATTAACTTATCTCTTTTAAAGAGCTCGGCGTTAATCTAAGGGTTTCTATAAAATTGAAGATTTGTAAAATGTTCTGGCACGTCGTATGACGCGGAGCGAGATGGATAAAATCTGTCCAAGTGCTGCAAAGGCACACTGCTGAAGCTGACAAATGGAGAACGCTTGTAACTTCACTTTTAAATAAGAAATACAGTCCATGACCACGATCACACTGTCAAGAGTATACGGCTATTCGAAAAAAAAAATATTTAATGCCTAATTATTAATAAACAATTGTGTATACGTATATAAATAGTTATTAATCATATATTTGTCTAAAAGCCTTAATGGAAATGAACAAATAATATAATATATAGTAGAATAACAAACGATAATTGGATATTATAGAAATAGAATTTCACACTGTTATTTATATTTGTCATCAAATATCAAATTACGGCTAAAATCTAAATTGGATAACGAAAATTGCTGAAACTCTGTTTAGAGTTTCCACAAACTATATAATTGTGGCATCGATAGCATAAATATTTTTTTAAAAATCTAATCAAATCAGAAGGAACCTAGTGTTGAGACACTTCATTCCCCACTTTCTGCCGAAATTTGGAGGCATTGCGTGTTGAATACCAGTCACACTTTGTGCCTCTGCGCCACCACTGGCCTCACTCACTCAATAACTAAATTTATTAGAACTTATTTTTATATATTTATGCAGCCTTTGTCTTTAATTTACTCTTCACCGAAAATACCACAGAATGGCTCAATTCATCTTATTGTAAATATTACCGATTACATTTTAAATGGAAATATTTCCAAAAAATGAAATCACCATAATGGACGGACAAATATTGATTTGGTTAGACAAAAATGAAATTCTCTAAGTGAATAAATGGTAAACGAAAGAGAAGGATACTCCCATACCATATTTTATTTGCCAACCCCAAAAAATAAAAAAAAATAAAAATGAAATCAAAATATGCTCTATTTATTTAGACCAATGTCACAAAAAAAGTCTCATGTTCTATGGACAACAACAAGGATTTGTGATCAACAAGGATTTGTGACTACTGTAAAGACTTGTGGGAGTCCTACAGGAAGTTACCTAAAAATTGGGGTCATTTCTTTTAAAATACAATTTACTATCAATGTATATTAATCATTATATTTCCGATTAACATCAACAGCATATTAAATTGAAAATGATTTCATTTTTTGGAAATATTTCCATTTAAAATATAATCGGTAATATTTACAATAAGATGAATTGAGCCATTCTGTGGTATTTTCGGTGAAGAGTAAATTAAAGACAAAGGCTGCATAAATATATAAAAATAAGTTCTAATAAATTTAGTTATTGAGTGAGTGAGGCCAGTGGTGGCGCAGAGGCACAAAGTGTGACTTCTATACTATAATATTACTACTACTACTATAGTAATAATAATTTCTATTTATATTATAAACGTGAAAACGTATTATTATCACTTTAGTAGTCTTAAATTTAACACACTTAAAAATAACTTAAAATAACGTTAAAATAATCAAACAAACACATTTAAACAAACACAGTTAAAATAACACAATTAAACAGATAGCCCCAACAAATGGGCACCCGATACCCAATTTGCGTCTCCTCCAGTTGTATGCGAAGTAAATATTTGTAGTAGCCAAGATCCCGCAAATTGAATTCTATCGGGCTTTTCTCGCTTTGTTAGGTCAGACACGGGCTATAGCGGCTTTTATAACTAGAAATATTGTATCGTTTCACATAAACTTAGAGGCCGTATTGGAATAGTGACTATTGTGTTTGTTGTTTTGTGGATATTGTCGTTGTTGTGTTTAGTAATTTTGTTGTAATTTTGTATTGAATATTCTAATGTAAAATTTAAAAAGTTTAAAGCGATAGGTAATACAATTCGTATTTATCGATTATGGATTTTTTTTTCGAAATCTTTTCTAGAGATATATTAGGCTAGCTAGGATTAGTTTTCAATTTGTGTGGAAACGTAACTTAAGTTATAAAAAAATTAATAACTCCCCAGTAAATACTAATCTTGTACATAAATCTTAGAAAATTCTTATCATTTAATTTAAATACTTTATCAAGATTCGTCATATACGAAACACTAATTTAAATCGAACTTCGGAGAGGAGATTGTCAATAAACATGGAATATATGACGTCGTAGCTGGTTAAACTGATTAAAATAGATGAGAAGTTTCCAAGAGATATGTATGTATGTGTAGGTGAAGTTAGGATATTAAATGATATGTTACATTCTTGGAATATCTTCTTGAAATAGATATTGATTAAAATTTAAATTAAATCAGCTTCACGCTGTATCCCGCACACAGCAGGGTAAGCAGAGGGAACCTAGTGTTAAGACACTCCGTTCCCCACTTTCTGTCGAATTCTGGAGGAATTGCGTGTTGAGCGGCAGAACTCAACGCCGCGCTTTGCTTCGATACCAGAGCGAAGAAATTAAAATATACATTTAAGTAAATATTTCATCTCTTCGAGTGGGGATCGAACCCACAACCAGTCGGTTTTACAGTCACACTGTGCCGCTGCGACACGACTGGCCACTAGTTATTGATGTAAGCTTATATTTTTTTTGTTAATAATATTTGTGAAGTTAACTTCACCGCTTCAACAAAGTGCGGCGGTGAGTTCCGCTGGTGTTCGAATTTGAGATATTCCGCCTAACGTAATGCCTTGAATTCGGGCGGATAGTTAGTAACAGAGTGTTTTGCCACTTCGTACCTTCTGTCTATCGTACTAAAAGAGAAATAGAAAAAAAAGATACCTTTACTACTAGACAAAATTTTCATCAATTACCTGATGAATTATATAAAGATTATTATTCTTATCATTACACCTTGCATTATCTGTTCATGATGAATGATACTAGAAATAAATGAAATGATAAAGAATAATGAAAAACGAATGAGTACGAATAAATCAAATCATTTTATTTGTGATAAGCGCTCAGCCAATATATTTATGGAAATAGAAAAAAAATTTTATATGCAGAATTTTTTAAGCAATAAATGAGTATTGATTTTTGTTTCATAAAATATACGTTATTAACAATATTAAGGCCAGTCGTGGCGTAGGAACCCATATGTGCGATTGTAAAGACTACTGGTTCGATTCTCACTCGTTGAAATGAAACACTTATTTAATTTTATATTTTTATTTTTTTTGCTCTGGTGTCTACGTGCAAAGCGCTAGTCTGCTGCATGCGGGATACAGCGACGTTAAAAAAATAGCAAAAAACAGTTATATCTGAAATTTTTGTATTTTTAATTTCTTGAAGTAACCTCTTTTTTACTGACTGGTTTCTAATCATAACAAATTCTGTTTCCAACAGTTTAAGGACGTTTACACCGATAAAGATTTTACGAGATACTGTAAAAGCGTAATAAAAGGCAAAACGTAAAAAGTCCGGGTCATTTCTTCATTGTCACATATAAAATGGAATGAGAGGTGCTTCAGTTATTCATTGAATCTGAAAAAATTGTATTAAATGGAAATGGTTTTGTTTTGTAGATACGTAGATATATTTATTGTAAATCTACAAAATTTATATATAAATATGAAGAAATTATAACGAGGCTGTCTTATCATAGTGGCACTAGCGTATGACGGTAAACGCGACGGTTGTGGGTTCGATTCACACTCGGGAAAATTAATTATTATTTATTAATATTTTCATTTCACAACAACACAACAGCGCGCTTTGCCTCGTTATCAAAGCTAAGTAATGAAAATATTAAATATTTCATTTACTTGAGTGGGATTCGAACCAAAAACTATCCCATTTACTCTTATTTTCTTATTTAGCTCCCTTGTGCCAAGTCGGTCTCAAGGAATTTTGATATAATATAATGCAATTTCCTCATAAACAGTATTTAAATAATTATCTGGATTATTCAAATCTCCATAAAAAGTAGAATTACAACATCCTCTTACAATTTCACTTACAATTTCAATATACTTATTTAGAAAACGTATATATATTTTGAACGTTGCGGAATTCGAACCCGCGCCTCCTGGAAGCCGACCGAACGTATGGCTTAGATAGTCAGAGTGCCTGGTCGGTTTCCAGGAGGCGCGGGTTCAAATCCCGCTACGTCCAAATTTTTATACGTTTTCTAAATAAGTATTTTTATTTTCTAAGAGTGGATTAACACTTATATTATACTATTAAACAAATCCATCTATTTATACATACAGTAAAAAAATGCTCGGGAAATATAAATCGGATTTATGATGCATATTATTGTCTCTGGCGTATGTACATAAATCTCAAATAACATGATATAAGGGCGCGTATATCTATGACGATGGCATGAAATTGAAAATAGCAAGATATTAATATGAACACTATGTTTGCTTTAGAGCTTATATTGTACACATTGTGAGCTTCGACAATGTTTACTTTATTGAGTATGTAGTGTAGTCTCTTTTTTGCATAAACTAACTTGTGACTTAGTTGCGGCTTCGCCTGCTTAAATTTGTTGTTGTGTTATAGTCAAATTATATAACATTTTCACATAAATTGTAGTCTATATGTTATTTTGATATACATACCAGAGTTGAGGCTAGTCGTGGCGCAGGGGCACAAAGTGTGACTGTAAAATTGACTGGTTGTGGGTTCGGTCCCCACTCGAGGAGATGAAATATTTACTTAAATTTATATTTCCATTTCTTCGCTCTGGTGTCGAGGGAAAAGCGCGGCGTTGAGTTCTGTCACTCAACACGCAATGCCTCTAGAATTCGGCAGAAAGTGGGGAACGGAGTGCCTTATGACACTAGGTTCCCTCTGCCTACCCTGCTGTGTGTGGGATGATGAAGCTGACTTATATTATTGTAAGGTTTTATCAAAATCAGTTCAGTAGTTTTTGCACCAATGTCGAACAAACATCTATCTTCACAAAGTTTTACGTTTATAATATTAGTAGAATAGAATATATATTTATTTTCAATTTAACTTGCTTTAAAATTCAACTTGCTAGTTATATAACGTTCAAAATAGAGTTAAACATATTTTGACATAGTTAAAGATTTTAAATTAATATTCATAAATGTAAATTTATAATAACGTGTGTCTATGGACGTGTGAGTGTAGGTTCAATTTCCAGTTGGAAATGAATTATCATTTATTAATATTTTCATTTCTTTGCTAAAATAAACATACAATACATAATTCCGATCAAATCAACCGGAAGCTTAGTAACATCGACACTGACTTTCGCAATTTACAATCAAATGGATTCAGAATTCGTGAGACATTTGCGCCTCCTCCAGCTCGCTTGATCGATTTTGGGCGCTTATTGCTAACTACGGTTCGAGAACAGAACAAACTTGCTGGTAGGAATCAATCGTGTTTGTTTATTTAACTTGTCCAATTTCATATATCTTAACTACTATAGGTATTATAAATCAAATCGAATCAGCTTCACGCTGTATCCCGCAAACAGCAGGGTAGACAGAGGGAATATAATGTTAAGACACTCCGTTCCCTATTTTCCGCTGATTTTTTCGAGTCATTGTGTGTTGAGTGGGGGAACTCTACACCGCGCTATGTCTCGACACCAAAGCGAAGAAATGTGAATATAAATTTAAATAAATATTTCATTTCCTGGAGTAGGGATCGAACCCACAACCAGTCGCGTTCACAGTCACAGTTTGTACCCCTGCGCCACGACTGGCTTTATACTGATGATGTAGTTGCAATTTATTTGTTCTTAACGGTTCTTAACTTAACCAGTTGCAATTTATTTAACGGTATTACACCAATATGTCAAATTTCGATCTAACATCATATGGTACCTGCTGTATCGTGTTGTGACCTGGCTTCAACATGGCATATTCACCGGCATCGAATTTTCGATTCAAGTTTCGCTGATTGTCAAATATTTACATCGGTTGGTGATTGTATCGGTAGAGATGCCTTTTGAGTGCACGATCGAGCTTTGTGCCTTAATGGTGGCAATCAGTATACTACGACGATTAGCGTCGGTCGAGGATGCTGGGCCAATCTCGTAAAAATCAATCAGCTTCACGCTGTATCCCGTATACAGCAGGATAGACAGAGGGAACCTAGTGTTTTAAACCTAGAAAACCTAGAAATTTCATTTCTTCGCTCTGGTGACGAGGCAAAAGTGCGGCGTTGAATGGTGAACGGAGTGTCTTAACACTACTCCCCTTTGCCTACTCTGTTGTGTGCGGGATACAGCTTATTTATTATTTATTTTTATTTAAATTATCAAAAATAGGGTGAAAAAAATATTAAAACCTCTACGAGACTTATGGTGAAATATTTCGTAATATAATTTCTTCCAACACTTTTGTGTAAAAGCTGCCAGAGCCAGACTGTAAATTGCGAGACGTCGTCTTCATGCGGATATTGTAGCTCTTCCGTACGATTAGCTCAGCCCTCGTGTAGGTTAATGCATATGCAACAGAACTCCCACGTTCAATTGAATTACTTTGATATATTCTGGAAATGTAAGATTTATTTGTTTCTTATATGTAGATATATAGAACAGAAATCGTGATATTGAATTGAAATAGGGAGTGTTTGATTTCGGTGGGTTCTATTCCCATTTGGGATCTAAGTGGGAATATAACACATAATCACCAGCCAACCAGTTGGACTGGCAACGAGGCGTTGGGTTTCACCGCACAGTCTAAAATAATTGACAAAACATTATTTTTTAACAAACTTATTACAAAATCCTAAATGTAAATTTCTTAAAATAAAATAATATGTACAGTAAATCATGTAAACAAAAAAATATACATCGATAATTAATCTAAAATTACTAAATTCTAACTTAAACTTTTTTTAAGTATTAAATTTAGAAAAATAATTTCTAAAATGTATCGTTTACAACGTCGATATTTCGAAAATGATATCACAACTTTGTTTCCAATAACTTATTTATTCATGGCTTATACAATATTTATGTGGATTCACCATTTTCAGGAAGGTGTGAGGAAGCGTGAGAGTCTTGGGTTATTAATGATCTTTCTATTTGAGACAGTGTCTAAAACAGTTTATATTCTATAGTTATTACTGCTAATGTATTGTACGAATAATTTTAATATTATTTTTGAAATCGCGCTATTTATACTAAAATATATGAAATAGATAAATGTATAATAACTGTATATAAAAAAATATGAATGCAATCTAGATTTTAAGGGAAAAATACCAAATCTTAATAAAATCTCTTTTGTGTCCCACATATTGCAGAGTAGACTGAAGGAACCTAGTGTTAAGACACTGCGATCCCCATTTTTCACCAAATTTTCGAAGTATTCTCATTGAATTCAACGCCACGCTTTTGGCTTCGTACTAGAGGGCATAAATGAAAATATTTATAAATAATTCAAAAAGCCGAGTGGGAATGGAATCCACAACCGTCGCGTTATAGTCTTGACTTGAGTATCTGCGCCATGACGGGCTCAATGTAATTTTTTACTTTGCGTAGCCATTTCATCTTAAACATTTCATATAACCTCTAGTAACAAAATAGATTGTTCTAATAATTATGGAAGTTAATAGTATACTCGTATAATTATAGGCCGTCGTGGCGCAGGGGCACAAGAGTGTGACTGTAACGCAACGATTCGAATCAAAGTTCGATGCCTTCTCGAGGGAATGACTATGCTTTGAAACAATCCTCTGCATCCAAAATAAAATTATACCATTCTTTGATTCTTTAGCTATATGCTAAAGAATCAAAGAGTTTATTAAAATAAACGAGAATAGTGACGCATCGTGCGTGGTGGAAGGGGAAGCGATGCTACTAGGTAAATTTTAGGTTTATTTTAAGTATTTGAATATGATATACAATCTATTTATCTTATTTAAATACTTCAAATAAACCTAAATAATTATACAAAATGAATTCTAAATAAAGCTTACCATTCACGTACAAATTTAAACAGAATTTGTAAAATAAGATTTGCGAGTCTAATGTATACGTTAAGACAGCGACAGCGAAAGTAATCGCTTGGAAGGGGTACAATATCCGTGCGTAGGTTCCCTTCCCTTCCCTTTTGTAATTTGTATCACGTTCAGTATGGCTGGGTCCATTGATTTTGAATAAGCACCGATTTGATGGAAGATAAATTAACTGTATAATGTAAGGAGTGGAATAAATATTTTGTTCTTTACGTGTTTCCTGTATTCTGTTGGATAAGTTATGAACATTATTTAGTGAGTAGCAACTCAATTTTGCATTTTATATTTTTTTGTATTAAAATCAGCTTCACGCTGTATCCCGCACACAACAGGGCAGGCAGAGGGTACCTAATGTTAAGACATTCCGTTCCCCACTTTCTGCCGAATTCTCGAGGAGTTGTTTGTTGAGTGGCAGAACTCAACGCCGCGCTTAGCCTCGACACCAGAGCGAACAAATGGAAATATAAATTTACGTAAATATTTCATCTCCTCGAGTAGGGGTCGAACCCAGAACCGATCGCGTTTACTATCACACATTCTTTTATATCCTTGTAGCTGTTAAACCACTGATACGATTTTGATAAATAATACGTCGTCGTAGTCTCTCAACGGCGCGAGTGTTATTAAATCCAGTAGGTTTTTTTATTTTATTTATTACTCACTTGCTATGAAACTGCACTATATTTTTGCGGTACAGTTTTATACACACACAAAAGCTTAGTCAAATATATAATAAATTAACATAAAATGTACCTAAATACAAAAAAATGTACGAGAACAGCAAGACCATTGGAATGATGCTAAATAAGCAACAAATAATTACCTAGGCCAGTCGTGGCGCAGCGGCACGAAGTGTGACTGTAAAATCGACTGGATGTGGGTTCGATCCCCACTCGAGGAGATGAAATATTTACTTAAATTTATATTTCCATTTCTTCGCTCTGGTGTCGAGGCTAAGCGCGGCGTGGAGTTGTGTCACTCAATACGCAATGCCTCCAGAATTTGGCAGAAAGTGGGGAACGGAGTGTTTTAGCATTAGATTCCGTCTGCCTACCCTACTGTGTGCGGGATACAGCGTGAAGCTGATTTTATTTGATTTAATTTAATTACCTTATCCTATCTTATGAATTAGTAGTTTCTATATAACATAATACAAAAAAAGAATACAATACACCTATCATACACTGTTCTTTTGATAAATATTATAAAGACATATTAAAGTTAAGAATGAAATATTCATATATTATTACTAGACTTCAAATACGAAATGAGGTTAAAAAACTGGCTCTAGTGCAAATGCCGCACAATATATAGGTCGCACTAATGAACCGTACCTATAGACCTTTTCGAAAGTCTATGCTATATCTAGAATTGCTATTTATAAAAAAATCAGCTTCACGCTGTATCCCGCACACTGCAGGGTAGGCAGAGGGAAAGTGTTAAGACACTCCGTTCCTCATTTTCTGCCGAATTCTGGAGGCATTGCGTGTTGAGTGGCAGAACTCAATTGCTATTTATATTGACTGTATTTGTTTGAAGTTGAGAACGTAGCGTTAAGACACTCCGTTCGCCATTCTTTACGCGTTTAAAACAAAAATAAACACTATACAGCTAGAAAATAATAGCTTTTTTAAATGGGAGCCTAGTGTTAAGATACTTCGCACCCCACTTTCCAACGAATTCTGGAGGCATTGCGTGTTAAGTGGCGGAACTTAAAACCGCGCTTTGCCTCTACACTAGAATGAATACATAAATATATTCTAATATATTATTTAATTTCCTCGATTCGGAGCGAACTCACAACCTGTCGCGTTTACAGATACACGCGTGTGCCCCTACGCTACGACTGACTTAACTTAACTTAAGGCTGACTTAATATAAATAAATTGAAGTTTTTTTTTGACACGTTTCTCTATTCTTACTTATTTCGATATTTCATCTGTCTCCATAACTTTATTCTACATGATTTGCATTTGATTTTGTGTAGGGAAATTACGTATAATACATGTATAATTCAAATTTAAAATATTATTTCTTCAAATAGACTATTGTAAGCGCTTTTGAATCGTCGGATGAACATATGAAAAAAAAGCTACCACCGGTTCTGAAGGAGGCTCTGCTGGCTGAGAAGCGCCGACAATAAACTCAACAGTTGCCCTTAGTAGTCTTTTTAATGTCAATGATATAATTTAATTATTACATAAACTGGCAGCTATGCTGCATCACAATCAATAGACATAAATTCCATACATGTTTATCCTGTAAATATTCTTGAACAGTGTAATAAGCTTTACTTGCCAGTATTATTTTTACAAATACTTTAAATTATGGTAATGGCAAACTTAGAATACAATGTGAAATTTTATTATATACACGTATACTCAGACTCATAAAAGATTTATTAACCTTTTGGAATCGAAAAGTCGGCGTAACAATCTTTATTTCTCGTTTCTATCGTATATGTATAGTTTTACTATGAGACTGTATATTTTGTATGACAAACTGAATGTTATAGTATACAAATTGTGAAGGAACTGTAATAATACCTGCAGCTTTAAAAACATCTCGCAGAGAATCTCAAGCTCTTAGGGTATAAATGTATCTCACGGTTCTTTTTTAGAGAATAAATAATGAATTTATATCTGAAGCACTGCCCCATAGCAGCATTCCATAAGATAAAATACTATAAAAATAGTTATAGTGGACTAGTCGGGCAATTTCCACGTCCGTCATTTGTCTTATTTTTTTTAATTGCGAACGCGGCAGAGCTAAGTTTATGAGGTAAGTGCTTCCAGATGAGAGTTCCACTGGAATCTATAGTTATGCCTAAGAAAATAGCTGATTCCGTCACATTGGGAGTTTCTCCCTTAATTACTAGACTAAAATCATGTTTTTTTAAATTTGATTTTTCAACTTTAACTCAATACATTTAGTTGTTTTGGCATTAAAATATACGATAGTACAATATCACATAGGTTCTTTCCATAAAAAGACAGATCGTTAATATATAGAAGAAATAAAAGGGGACCAAGAATAGATCCATGCGTGGAACGCCCATCCTTAGAGAAGATCCAGATGATTTTTCATAATTTATACTTACCTTCTGGATTCTTTGGTTTAGATATGAGGCAATAATATCAAGAGCAGTATACTGTATTCCATAATGATATCGTTTTAATAACAGAGTTTCACGGTCTACACAATCAAAGGCTTTAATAAATGATAAGACACTCTAATGGCATTTTGTGACTTCTCCTATGCGTCGTAAATGAGTGCAGCAGCCGCACCTGTAGTGGACTTACCTCAAGTGCAACCATATTGCTTACTATGGAAACAATTGTTAATATTTAAGAAAATTGTGAGTTGGTTAAATATCGAATGTTCGAATATTTTAACGTCTGGTAGTTTCCAGGGTCAAATCTATATCTACTCTTGTAAAGCGAAACTATTTTGCTATATTTCATTAAGGCTGGAAAAGTATCGGATTCTACACAATTGTTAAAAATTAAAGGAAGATAAGGAGTAGTATTAGGTATGATTATATTAAGCACTTAGCAGACATGCCCCAGAAGTCACCAGTTTTCTTCAAATTAAGGCTAAGGCTAAGGCTGATACATTTTTAAACGTAAAATGTTGTCTACAACTATTTACATAGTTTTTTAGTACTAATTTAGTAATAATACTGCCTCCGAGGGAGCACAGATATGTATATAAAAATTAAAATTAAATATAAATAAAATCTTATCATTTTTCTTACATAATTATTTTTTCATCCAAACTTACTAAACAGATTTACTTTAGCTAAGGCTTTTCCGGTGTACTCCGGAATATATTATGGCGTCCTGAAACCATTTTTCGTGCTAAATTTTTTTATGTCATTTCTAATTTTGGCGTAAATAGCTTTTATGATATTAAGACTATTTTATGTCTTGAATATAAATAATGTCGCGGTAGTATATAAATCTTTAGTTATTTGAATAATAGATTCCTTATCTTATTATTTTTCTCTTTTCTTCACCTTCACACTGTATCCCGCATGAAGCACGATATAATATAGAGACTGTAGTCTCTACTACAGATAATCACTTTCCGCCGAAATCCGGAATCATTGGGTATTGGGTGGCGGAACTCAACACTCAACACTAGAGCGAAGAAATGAAAATATAAATTTAAATAAACATTTAATTTGCTCGAGTGGGGATCGAACCCACAACCAGTCGATTTTACAGTCACACTTTCTGCCCCTGCACCACGACTGGCCCAGTCAAAAAAGGTATCGAAATTTTACCTCTACTTTCAGAAAAGATAAAAAAATATATTACAGTTTAGAAAACTCTTTAGTCGGTTAAGTCACCGTATGTGTGGCTTAACAGCTCATATCTTTGAAATAACGAGCACGATATATTTATCTGATAAAGGAAAGCGCACGACTACAAAATATATTTAATATTTATTTTTTCCTTATATTGGTAACTAGTATAGTTAAATTCATACTATCTATTTTACAAGTATGGAGAAATTATTGAAAGACAATTCGACATATCGAGAGCTTTACCCAGATCTAGAACTAAAAGGAACTTTATAAATACCCTTCTACTTACAACTACCCTAGAACTATTAAAACATGAATATCAACATTCGAATTTATAATATTCTTCTGTTTGAAGTCGGTTACAAAATCTAATGATTTTAACAAAAATCAGCTTCACGCTGTATCCGGCACACAGCAGGGTAGGCTGAGGGAACCTAGTGTCAAAACACTCCGTTCCCCACTATCCGCCGAATTCTGGAAGCTTTGCGTGTTGAGTGGTGGAACTCAACGCCGCGCTTTGACTCGACACCAGAGCGAAGAAATGGAAATATAAATTTAAATAAATATTTAGTTTCCTCGAATGGGTATCGAACCCACAACCAGTCGATTTTACAGTCACACTTCGTGCCCCTGCACCACGACTATCCCAGTCGAAGAACATTTTAACAACTTTGTAATAAATAAACTTATTTATACCTTGAAACTCCAACATAAATCTTATTGTTGAATTAATTACCTCGCTTAGTGGAGAGCCTCAAATTAAATAGAGTTCGCAAATATGATACAGTTCACAACTTTGTTCTAAAACTTGATTTCCGTTTCTGTCAAAACAATTGTGAAACTAACTACATTATTTATATTAAAGGTATATTTCATTTATATTAGATCTTTCTTAATAAATTTCACAGTTAAAGGTAAGGTTTTGATGACCGAATATTTTTTTAATAATATTTATTTTCATATGTTTTCAGCTTCACTCTGTGACACAACTCTAGCAAGTAAGAGAAAATTTAGTGTTAAGACACGCGGTGTCCAATTTACGAGATATTGTGTGATGAATGGTGAACCCCAACGCCGTGCTTTGTCTTATGACCAAAGCAAAGAAATTAACATAATTTATTCTTCTGAGTGGGAATTGAACCTAAAACCGTAAGGTTTACTATCAGCCACTGCTCAGCTGCGCCACGATTGCTTCAATTATATTTATTAAAGGTATAATAAATTCTTATGGTTCGTTCCTCACTTTTCACATACTTCACTTATCTTCGAGACTTTGCGCCTAAACTGACCAATGGATATTTCGAATATATGTACTTATAGTAGAGAGCCCACGATGCTAAATCGGAATTTACTCGAGCGTTATAGAGATTTATTGGAATGCGAAGCTTAAGTAATGAAAAAAAAAAATCATATAATATACGCCTTTTAATCGATTGAAAAAATGCGGCGTTGAATTTTGCCACTCACCACGCAATGCCTCCAGAATGTGGTGGAAAATTGGCGGAGAGTTTTAACATTAGGTTCCCTCCGCCTATCTTGCTCTTTGCGGGATACAGAAAAACAACGTAAAAATTTGTAAAATAATGTAAAGTTAAAAATAACATTTTCTTATAGGTATTAATTGTGTGTAAACAATAATGTAATTAATATATATGATAAGGAAATTAGATATAATCTCTATCTCTTCTCTATATATTATAAAATAAGAATGATTTTTTTCTCTGTCTGGCCTTTCTACGTTATCTTCTTCTAAACCACCCAACGGATTTTGATGCGGTTTTCACCATTATGTAGAGTATTTCTCAGGGAAGGATTATATATGGTTTATTATATGTATATTTTATTGTAATTTGACATAAATATGATAAATGTGTATAAAGTCCTACCCGTTGAGACACTTTCACGCATGCGCTGCTTTAATGGTAAGTCCTACATGAAAACAATGTACT
>JAATLQ010033967.1:0-10779 GCA_013421005.1 Heliconius erato x Heliconius himera | reverse complement strand
TTGCTGAAAGAACTAAAAGAGAAAGGGGTCTACTCACAGGCATTCTATTCTCTTTTCTCCCCTATTAAATTATTTAATAAAATGTAGCCAGTTGTAGCGCAGAGGAAAAACATGACTGTAAACGCGACTAGTTGTGGGTTCGATCCCCACTCGAGAAAATGAAATGTTGATATAAATTCATATTTTCATTTCTTTGCTCTGGTGTCGAGTCAAAGCGCGGCTTTGAGCTTCTCTACACGCAATGCCTCCAGAATTCAGTGGAAGGTGGAGAACGAAGTGTCTTAACGCTGGGTTCCCTCTGCCTACCCTGCGGTGTGCGGAACAGCGTGAAGTTGACGTAAAGCTGTGTATGAAGGAACACTGTCGAAAATGCTTATTATATAAAAATTAATTAATTATTTTGTAAGAAGTTAATTTTTATAAGCCACATTTTCTGGGTAGGTGGGGAGATTGTGACTGTAAAGTTAAAAGATCAACTAGTTACTAGACTATAATAATCCGCAAAAAGTTACTATATAAAAACATATACAAAATAAAAAATACTACAAATGAGAATCTTAGTTCACAACATATTATGTTTACAATATTCTATGAAAATAAATGGCTATATATTCTGAAAAAATATCACCAGAAACACTATAAGAAAGAAGCCAATCACTACACCACTGTATAGGGCGTTGAGTTCCGCCACACATCACCCAATTCCTCGAAAATTTGGTGAAGAGTATGTAAAGTCCTTGCGAGACTTAGCATCCCGCAAATATCAGCTGAAAAAAAAATCCATCGACCCAACACAACAAAACAAAATCAACAAAATCCTACAATTACTCTTTCTACCAATATAAATCTGTTGTTTCTTATTTACTTCTATTACTTATCCCAGAGGAAAGACAACACACTGATATATGGCAGAGTAGTGACATGTCAACAACGTAAGGGCGGAATCCGATCGCATCAGATACTGGAATTTAATTCCACTTTAATAATGTATGTATGTCGTTGTAGAATTTTCAAATTAGTATACTAAAGCTTTTATTAAGCTTATTGAAAGGGAATTTTCATGTTCTCCTTTGATTTAAATATAGAAGAATTTAAGTTCATGTTATTTGAAATGAGAATAAAACTACAATTTTAAATAGAAAATTATAATTGTAGGTTTTGTATTGTTTCATAAATACTACTTTATACTAATACTATTTCAAGATACGAATGTTACAGTTATAAGTTTGATTCCCACTCGGGGTTATTAAATATTTAATATATCATTTCTTCACTCTGATAACGTGGGGTAGGGGGGATCTCAGTTTTGCTACTCCACTTGCAATGCCTCGAGGCGGATAGTTAGGAATGGAAGTGTTTTAATGGGAACGGAGTGTCTTAGGTTTCCAGCTAGGTAGTTTGTGCTTGAAAGCATAAGATATACACTTTTATAGTGTACCAGAAAATAAGAGTAACGCGATATATTATATTATTGTAGGTGGCACCTACTAATTTTAAATATTTTTCAAAATAATGGTGAAATATTAAAGAAAGAAATCCTTAATTTCAAGGAAATTCAAGCTATATTCTAAATCAAAAATCCACTCATATGGATAATAAGAAATATTACAACCCCAAAACGACATCGATTATAAAATAATTTAACATATCTGTAACTTATATTTCTCTATAATTACAAACTTATTACCTTTGATACTATAACTTGAAACTTACCTTTGAAGTTTCGACTCAAATATTCGAAGCAGTCCGAGCTAGTGGATAGGTGGCACGTCAACAAGGAAAGGGTGGAGTCCTATAGCGCGTATCATTCCACATTGGGCTACCGGAATTCAATTGCTTGGGTCTACAATGTTGATATTGTACACCTTGTGGGTATCTGTAGTATTCAGCTGTATTTGGATGTACAGACTCAAAACAATACTATTTAGATTAAAAGTTATATATGGTGTATATTTTTATACGGTAAAGATGATATAAAAAGACTTTTAATTTTAACAATGCGAGCTCAAACGTAGGAATAAATATATATAGAAAGAATAAATATATAGCAGGATATGCAGATGGAGCCTGGTTTTAAGACACTCCATTCCTCATTTTCCGCCAAACTCTGTAGGCATTGAGTGTTAATTACTGAACTCAACGCCGGGCTTTGCTTCGACACCAGAGCGAAGAAACAAAAATATTAAATATCTCATTTCCTCGAGTGAGAATCGAACCCATACCTTATAATAAATGTTCTTCTTGGTACATATTTATAATTTATTTTTATGGTTTTTAGCCCCAATGCTAGTGGATACTGGAAAACGGAGTGTCCTGACAGTTCTTCCCAGATATGCAGGATTATATCAGCTGCAAACTAAATATAAATATCTGTATTTCACTTGAATCTATGGCCAAAATATAAAAATCCATTCGCCACGCTATTTATTAATACGCATAAAAATAAAAATAAATAAAAAATAATAAATCAATCATAAATATAATTTACAAATACAGCTTTAATAATCATCACGCATTAAAAAAACCCCAACCACTTCACCCCAGATAAATCTCGACTACATACGTACTTATACAGCCAATGTAATCGAATCGTGTTTCAAAGCGAATTTATCATCAATACAGGAAATAAATGAACCATTGAAGTCAAAGCGGCTCCTAATCAATCCCTGAGGTGAAGTGAGCACTATCTAAAGCATATGAAATATTCTGTTTTGAACATAAAGTAATAAAATAGATGAGAATAGGAGTGAGCTTTGTAATATATTTTTATGCTATTTTGAAGCTACCTTCTTTTTCCTTGTTTTGAAATTGTCGAAAACATATTATATGTTGCTTTTAATCGTTTTTTTTCTCGTTAGAAAATCTAGTGGAAAGGCACTCCTTTCTCAGCTTTCCGACAGCCGAATTCCGACGGTCGATAATGCGATTTGAGAGGTGAAATTGAAGGCCTCTCTTGCCTGGCTGGAAAAAAGAGAACATTTAATTTCTTGCAGAAATTATTCAATAAAATAAAATTGTTTTACGTTTAAAAAATTTTCATATTGTATCTTCATTGTATTACACAAAATTATGGCACATTTACTTTATTTTCTGTTGTAGATTGGGGTACATTAAAAATGAAGTCACATTTTTTTGCTGACGTTATCTAATCAGATGAAGGAAAAAGTTAAATCTTCAATATTAAATTGAGAATAATTGAAGAATTTGAGCCCGCGTCTATCTATCATCTTACTTTAAGCTCGATAGTGGTAAAGTGGGGATAAAACACATAAATTATTCTTATCTCCTTTGTTTCCTTCACTAATAAGTGAAGAACTAAAAATTGAAGATGTCTATGAAATTACATTAGCCTATCGCTACCCACGCTGCAGAGAAATAAGAGTAAAACTAAAAAAATATTACACGCTGTATACCGCATATAGCAGGGTACACTAAAGAGACCTGGGAACCTAGTGTTATGATACTCCGTTCTTGTTAAGGCTCAAATTAATGAAATCAATATATTAAACAACTACTACGTTACGTCAAAAATATCACATTCAGCCTGTCTCCAATTATTAGATATTTAGTTATTTAAGGTATATGCAGTGTTTTTGTCAGCATCGCTTTAAATGAAACCACAGTTTTAACTACTCTATAAAATCCAAAACAATCCATTCATCCAATCAATTAATTTTACAATAAAAAATATCCCAAAAATGAAAAAGTGATTTTTTCAAACAAAAAAATTATAAAATTCTAGTTGTAAAATAAGACGCCATTTTACAAGAACGTCACACGCAGACATAAACCTATTGAGGTATCTTGATTAATTTGTTTAGGTATGGGGTTAAAATATTTTACATTATATGCTGTTCCCGTAAAAGGAGCGCTGACGCTTCCTCCCTATACATATTTCAACAGAAGCAGTATATTGCCTGGATGCATCGAGAATTACGCATAACTTTAAAAGCTACGAAGCTTTGAACTAAGACTGAGCTCTATAATATAATCTCCAGTTTAAAATATTCATCTTATCATGTTAGTACGAAAGTTATATTATAGAATAAAGAAATTATGTCCTAATTTTATGGCAGATTTAACTTTGGATTTTTAGTTTGAAAGGCTTAATATCAACTTAAATATAACGTTTTTTTAAGAAATAATACTTTTTTTCATGCTCTATCGTCTTCCAAATTTGGGCGGTAAACAGAGAGAATCTAGTCATTATTTATGCTGTACACAATTTTCTGCCCTTTTAAAGTGATGAGTGGTGGAACTCAACTCCATATTTTGTATATAAATAAAATAAAATTATTTTGTATATATATATATATATACATATAGAAAACAATAAATTGAAATTACAACTATAGCCTCTATTATAAACTTTTTTCCTCCTGAATTGGACATAAATAGATTTCATATTCAATCTGAAACGAACCAACTGCACTACTATAATGTAAAGATTTATTTCTATAAAAATCATATAACTATGTTTAGTTACATTTTAAACTACATTAAATACTTAATTTATCGTATCGTTTGCTTTTCAACGAGGGTAATTAAGTATGTGAAGAAAGAGCCATCATTATACAGCAATAAAAAAATTATGGAGGTTTATTTATACATATTACATTCTTTATAATCTGCAACAGCTTAATTAGAGTTAAAATAGATTTATGACGAGTTGTAGTCCACAACGTCGTTTGTTTGGAGTGTAACATCTCATATACAGTATAAATTTCGGGTAGTTCTAGCGTAACCCCTTACCTTCCACGAGGAACTTACATGTCAAAGTTAAGTTTTCTACATCCAGCAGTTTCGACTTGAAATAACCTGTCATCTGTGATTGAAATGTCAATATGATTATAATTATATATTCTTAAGGTCAGTCGTCGCGCAGGGGAACAAGTAGCTGACTGTGAACGCGACAGGTTGTGGGTTCGATTCCCGCTCTGGTAACGAAGCAAAAGCGCGGTGATGATTTTCGTTACTCAACTCGAAATGCCTCCATGATTCCACGGAGAAAGAAAAACGGAGTACACACGTTCCCTCTGCCCTGCCATGAGCAGGATACAGAATAAAGCAAAAAATTATATAAAAACTCATTACATAGTAAGTATGTAATTTCTTACTTTCACCATTTTATTTAAATACCAAGATTAAATTGTAATTTGTGTAAAAAAAAATGTATTTCATACCCTCTTAGGCCTCACTTAGGCTAAGGATTAGCTTGAGCTTTCCCATGAATAAATTTGTATCATTTTATAATAGGTATTAGTTTAGGTTTGCATTTCGTTTTGCAAATTTTAAGTATTTTTTTTTTATAGTAAATGTTCTTAGGTGTTATAAAAAATAGCATTCAAGAGAGTGTGGATTTCATTCACGTTGAATATAAAAAAGCTAGTGTTTTTTTTTTCACCTTTACTTCAAAGTTACTAAACTGAACAGAGAGAACCTACTGACAAGACACTCCACTCTCCGCAATATGAGATAATTTATACAAGTCATAGAAATCGAAAATCTATTCACTCATTTTATCTTATGTTTTTTTTATGTATTGGTTTCGATTTTTGATTACTATCAGTAGCTTAAAATAAATATTGGTTTACGTTTACGTTTTCTCTTCGAATATTTACCTTAGCTCCCAATTAGTGTGGCTCTAATTCAATTTACCTTTCCCTCCTGTTCCTTTTTCAAATCTTCCTTATAAAGATTTTATTTTTTTAATGAATCGGCAGCTCACTTAAAAATTTACTAAACCAGAATTTTCTTTACGCACTTGTTTTGCTGGTTAATGATAGAATTTTTTGTATATTTTTTTAGAGGTTTGATATTTTTTTCTTTACTTCTTTTGTTCCAATTGATTAAATAAATTTGGATCGAGCCGTATAAGAAGAATTCGGTATTATTCCAATTTTTATAAGTAATATTCTTAAACACAACGTATGCCACAAACAAAAGTAATTTAGTTACACTAGCAATAAAAACGCGAGGTAAGTATCATAAATGTTGTATGACAAATCCGACCGACCTTATTGTGTCTAGCTATGGCAGTTTAATGTGATATAAGTATAATAGAATAACTTAATAATCTAAGTTTTTATTTCCAGCGTCTAATATACATAGTTTTTTGTATTTTATTTTTAAGGTTTTTTTTTACTTTTTTTAACACGTTTTATGGTCGGTTTCCAGGAGGCACGGGTTCGAGTCCCGCTACGTTCAAATTTTTATACGTTTTCTAATTATGTATGAAAAAGTTTATTCTGTTTGAGTCTAACGTGGCTTAAGTTTAACTCAAAATCACTTAAACGACAGGACAAACCAGAAAAAAAATATTTAGAATTCTTGTATGTAGAACTATGACACTTTCAAATAACCTGTATAATATTCAATAAAAAAAAAGAAATATTCAAAAAGGAGATAACACCAGAAGATGCCCGCTACTTCTTTCGAGTAGACTTTAATAGAAACCGTTTTCCACTTTTTCATTCTAATGATATTTATTTGTTACCGTTCCATATAAGATGTTTCCGATCTCTGATGTTCATATATTGAAATCCACATAGCATCTTATAACTTTGTCTCAGGCATCTCGATGATAATTATGATGTAGCTGATCTTTAAGCGTATAACATATTATGTAGTATTTTGATGGCTTCATTTTATGCCGTAGTAGACATACGAGAAATAAGAATATAATTTTAATATAAGTAATACCATTTTTTAGTTTTGAGAACTGAAATCATTTCGAAATGGATAAAATAATCAATTTTCTTTCATTTCACATATTTCACTAAACGTATTATTTAACGTAAGAATGCAGCAGCTACCATCTTATGGCATCGGATATTGTTTTCGGTTTCCGTATAAAACCAATTAAAGGATGAATCGTTCAATGAAATAAGAAAGGTTTAGAGCATTTGAACTCTTTAATATTATTAAGGCTACAACGTACTTCTTTATTGTATTAAATTAAGATAACTTATGGTCTTAAACGTTTCAGACATATCAGTTAAACTTGTGTTATTAAACTAAGTGAAATGCTAACAAAACAATGTAAATGTAACGTGAAAAATTATTACAATAATTATAATAATATTGAAATATAGAAAAACATAATTAAGCCTGTATGACTTTCCAAAAGGACAATACGTATATCATTTGACATTCAATTCTGGCAGCAGTCAGTGTTCCCAGCAAAATTGTTTGTTATTAAAATTTAATTAAATATTCTGTAAAACAAACCTTGCCTTAATAAACGCTATTCGAATAATTATTTTCTTTAATTATAATTTTATTGTTCCCTATATAACGTTTACTTAGAGTTTATTAAATAGTTTCTTCTAAAAAAACGTCGATATAACATGACATTTCAGCATTTCGTGCTATTTTGAAGGTTCAGTACTATTTAATATATATTGCTGCTTACATCTTATAAATATTCTTTCAGTTTTACCCTGTATAAAGCATATATGTATATACAACTGAAATAAAATATATAGAGAACCCCATGCTAAGCTAACATTAATTGTTGAGATTCGAACCATCAAGCATTGTATTTATAGTCAGACGATGTTACACTGCGCCACGATACCCTTAAATCTAATAACTTGAGTTTTTTATTCAGCAAATCAATTAAGATAGACGATATAATAATAGCCATACCAAAATATTCTTATTTTTTTCGTAAAAAAATGATTTCTTTGGAGTAAATATTTTTTTTTAGTAAGTATTTAAATTAGAAGGGCTAAGAGCAAATACAGTAGTAGAAAACTTTTTTTTCTTTAGCCATTACAATTATATTATTAAATACCAGTCAACAATTTATAAGTAGCGTATCAAACTTTCCAGAATTCTAATAGAAAGAGCTGAATCATTTCACTCCAAGGATGACTGATGAAGGTTGACTTCTGAAAGCAAAGTTAATGTTTTGATACTTTAAGTTTATTATAAATTCTAGTGATTATATTTGTATATTTGGTTATTTTAAGGATTCCACCTTTAGATCTCTAGACAAATCAATCATGTTTTATATCTAAACTAACCTCGGTAAACCACAAAATAATAACTTCTCTTACAAAAAAGGCCATATAGCTTGCCCTTTCCCACTTCATCTCTTTTCATCCTTCAATGGGTTCATGTGATTACAGCGAGCAACGATTTCCATTTAAAATAGAATGTGAAACAATAGTCATTTTACACTCAACTTCGTCGTTTGTTCTGAAAACAACAGAATTTTATTAGCTACGTGTTTGTGAAAATTTAATGTCAATTGAATGTCTTCAAACACGTCCCTATAGATATTAAGTGAGACAAAAGGTTCAACTTATTAGTTACAAGAAGATAATTAAATTAGTAAAATATTAGAATTTGTCACGACCATTGAAGTAACCGTAGAGATATTTAAAAGTCCAAGAGAAGAGAAGAAGAAGAAGTCTATTCTAGTTAAAAAATAATAATAAGATATTATTATTTTTTTAAATGTGTATTAGGGAGTTATATTAAGCCGCGTTGCATGGGCAGCCACGTGGTATGTAAGGTGGGCGAGGAGATTGCGATAGTAAGGTTATAAGATGAACTAGACTGTCATAGTCCACAAAAAATTAAGTATTCATTAAAACATAGCTTCACGCTGAACAACGTAGTGTTAAGACATTCCGTTCCCCACTTTCCGCCAAATTTTTCTAGGTATTGCGTATCGAGGGGCGGGGCTTTTAAATTTGTAGCAGTGAGGAAATGAAAATATTAATAAATAATAATTCGTTCCCCTCAGTAGGATTCGAACCCACGACCGTTTCGTTGTAGTCACGTCTTTGTGCTCCTGCGCCACAATCTTACTTCAAGATAATGTTCAATTAGAACACAAGTGCCGCGCAATATTTCGATATTAGCCGTCTGTTACAGCAACTTTCGAACTTGGCTACCAGCCCGTGTTATATTTTCTAAAAAATATCCCCAGAAACACTATAAGAAAGCCAATCACTACACCACTATATAGATTATTAAAGCTACACTATTATTGGCTGAGCCAAAGTGCCAATATCACAACAAACATTTATGTATATCTAAGTATGCCACACACCATAATATATTTTGAGCAGTAGTTAAATATAAAAATAATAAAAACATTTTTTTTAGCTTCACCCCGTATCTTGTACTCGTATCTGGGTAGGTAGAGGGAATCTGGGGACCTAGTGTTCAACTAGTAGTTCTAGTTATTTCCCATTAAGACACTTCTTTCTAAAGACTAAATCCGTTGTTTCTTATTTACTTTCATTACTTATCCCAGAGGAAAGACGACGCAGTGATATATGGCAGAGTGGTGAAATGTCAACAACGTAAGGGCAATCCGATCGCATCTGGACCTGGAATTTAATTCGACTTTAACAATATATGTATGTTGTTGTAGAATTTTTAAATTAGTATACTATAGCTTTAATTACGTTTATTGAAAGGAGATTTCAATAAGCGTATAAAAGCTGTAGTTAGTTAAGTCAAAGGAGGGCTGTCTCCTTTATTTAAATTGAGTAGACAAATTTGAATTCATGTTATTTGGAATTTTAAATACAATTTTAGGTTCTGATAAATACTATTTATTTTAGGATAGGGCAGGGGAGGGTCGAGTTTCATTCCCACATGGAGAATGGATTTTTTGATATTTATATTTCCTCGCTTAAGCGCGGCGTTGAGTTATGCCACTCAACTCGCAATGCCTACAGAAATCGGCAGAAAGTGGAGAACGGAGTGTCTTAGTACTAAGTTCCCTCTGCCTACCCTGCTGTGTACAGGATATAGCGTGAAGCTGATTTATTTATTTTATTTATTTATATTTCCTCGCTCTGGTAAGGTAAAGCGTAGCGTTGAGTTTTGCTACTCCATACTCAATGCCTGCGGATTATTATAGCACTAATTTGTGTAAATTGATGAAAAGTTAATCTTTACTTTCCTACCATCGTCGGGATCACTTCATTTAGATTAGAAGAACCGAATGCCGATATAGCTAGAACATCAAACTAAAACAACAAAAATCACTTTCCACGAGTGACACTCGTGCCCTTCATCCTAAGAATGGATGGGTTCTATGGGTTCTATGGATGATCGAGAATTTTTCAACCCCAGAACGACATCGATTACAAAATAATTTCAACATATAATAACACCATTTTCATAATGACTTAATTCCTCGATAACTACAAACTTATTACATTTGATACTATAACTTTAAACTTACCTTTGAGGTTTCGACTCAAATATTCCAAGCAGTCCGAGCTAGTGGATAGGTGGCATGTCAACAAGGAAAGGGCGGAGTCCTATTAGGTGGAGATCCCATCGTTTAAAACTGTAGGGATTAGATTTTCTAATGAAACTTATATTTCAGAATGATACATGATAGTAGAATAGATTACACTAGGGTTGCCCAAAAAAATCCTGCCGCAATCACCTTTAATTAATGTTTTTCGTAACTCGTTTTTGGAGAAAATTGCACTCATATGTTTTTTATGTGAATCGCACATCATTTGAAAGAAAATCGCATAAGGAAGTGGAAAAACAATGATTGCCAGCTCTCAGTCTGCCGCAAGCCCAGGGTTGCCTGGTTTAAAGAGGTCAGTTAATGTTAATATTTACACTTATGTGTTTTTTTAATGAATTATATATCAAATTAAAGCTTATTTTTTTCTCATCACTAAAACACATGGTTGCCTGCAAAATAACTGCCGCAAGCAAAGGTTGCCATCATTTGAAATATTCTATTCCGATTCCGTTTGACTTAGAATAGACGATGAAATACGCGGT
>JAATLQ010033966.1:0-20274 GCA_013421005.1 Heliconius erato x Heliconius himera | reverse complement strand
AGTTGACATAATTATTATATCAAACTACCGCCAACGATTTCTTAATTGCCTCGCGTACTGCCCTGGATTCCTGCAGAATGAGCTGATAGTATCTTGCCCTCTGGTATGGTGGGTTTGAGACTTCAATGATTTTATGAGTGGGTCCCAGGTGGTAGAAAGCTTCCAGCCATCCTCTCTATTGAAATTAGGATGTTTTTGTATTTCAATAGCCTCGCGGATCATTCTAGGAATGTATCTGTGAAGGGTGATGGTGAGATTCACCCTACACAGATATCTACCGTTGGCAAATCTTTGTTTCAGAGAGCCCACCACCTCTGCGACACTGAACACCTAGGGGACGTACCACTACATTAGGTTTGATAAACCCCAAATCCTCGCTAAGGAAAACAGTAAGTTAAAAGTATTAAAATTAAAAGTAACACGAAATATAATCTATATTATAATAAAACAGTAAAAATTTAATAATAATGCTATGCAAAGATATATCCTATCGCCGAGATTTATTTAAATTTTATAAGGATACATTGTAAATTTTATAAGAATATGTTCGTTACAATATATGATTTTTGTGTAATTTACGTAGCGCATGCCTATTCTACTATCATGTTTTAAAACTTTGATATCTTCTAAAATATAAATTTCTGTGAAATGATGTAAGAACCAACTGCAATCTGTATAAAGCGCACAATACATCTAACATATTTAATCGGATAAGGAAAAATACTGTACTGTTGAAAATAGTTTCGTCCCTTCTTTATTTTTAAACACAAAAATGGTTACTGTGAGTTGTCCTTAAGAGATAGACATGTTATGTGGTGGCTGTGGCTATAAAACATTACGGTGTATTTCTTTAGTTAGCCCTTCATACTCAAATTACAATAATAATGAACGCCATTGAACCGCGAACGATGCAGAAATAGTGAAATATATGCAAACACATCGTACTACAAAAATATTCAATTTCATTAGTTCTAATAAAAGTCCGCGACACCGTATCTCTTATAAATAAGTCACAATAAGGCATTTTGTGATAAAAAAATAATTGATAATTGCAACGTTTCCGTTGCATTGGTCGTTTCTTACAAATAAAAATGAAGTGTCTGTTTGTGATTACAAAATAACTGTTCTTGCATTTGCATGTGGTTATTTACATTATACACAAATACAGAACTGACTGTCTGTCTTTCTATTTCCTCGAGCTAATGTCCTGAACTTGCAGTGACTGATAAGGGGTTATGGAGCAAGACATAGGCTACTTTTTATCCTGGAATTTCCACGAGATAAAGATTTACTTATACTCTATGAGATAACTAAATATTTTTCTATATTAAAAACGATAATTTTTGCGAGCAATATTAAATATAATCCAAAAAAAAATAAAATTAGAATTAATAAAGTATGGAATAGATGGAGAGCCGAACTAAGATAACCAACCATTGATTCCTAAATACACTTAAATAACATGAAATAAAAAGTAGCGGTCTATATCGCGCAGGGCCAAGGACTTACACCACACCAAGAAATTCAAAACAAATCTAACTAATCTACTACTCGATAAGCTAAGAGAACCAAAGAGAAACATAAAATAATTATAAACAGCTAATAATAACATAAAAAATTATAGTAGATCGAAAATGTATGAAACGTTACAAAACCGTCAATGTCGTCTGCCCGTTCGCGTCGGTCATACCGTGCGGCTCGAAGGCTAGCTCATTTTGAATCAATGATATCTTCTTAATTGTTTATTAGAATGTTATATAGTAAAGTATAATTTCAATCTATTATATTTATTTTGATAAGGATGAATACCAAATTATAGAAAATACATTTACAATAACTCGATCAATTTAAATTTAACTTAAATATATTAAAATGGTTACAGTAGTTTAACTTTAAAGATAAACATATACCATTGTGGACTTTTTAATAGATTTTTTAAAGGGCAATACTTTTGTAAAATATTATTTTATGTGTCATTCAGGAAGCCCATTTCGGGCGACATTTTCTTTAAACAATAATTTTTTTTTTGCTTAGCAACGGTTTCTTAGTGACGGTTGAAATAACATGGCAGAATAAATCGTATGTTTGTGTATGTGCATGGAGTAGGCATTGTGCATGGAGTGATGGAACTCAAAGCCGCGCTTTGCCTCGTCACTAGACCGACCGACTAGACGAAAATATAAATTATTCCATTCCCCCGAGTGGGAGTAATCGAACCCACAGTTCATAATAGCACCATTTTGGAACTGCGCCATGACAGCTATAAACTTATTATGAATAATATATTTGCGTAATAAAATCCAATCACGTGTTCTCTCATCGCATTTAGTGATAATTACACAGTGGAACAAACAATCTGTGTGGTTAAGAAGTAACATGCAAAGGTCGTTCTAAGAATATTATATTTCAAATCGTAAACTAGAACGGTCTTAAAACTCTTTATATTTATATATACAGATCAATTTTATTATTACTTAGTCATTATGGATCGTTTTTCTGTTCAATCGGTCGTGGGTTCCTTAATTTTACTTAAGGAATAGCTGTGTTAAGTATATAAGAGAATAAACACATACAAACATCACTAGGTACTCTTTTCTTTTTTTCAAGCTTTACATTTTTTCCGCAAAGTATTATGATAACATAACAAAATCAAAATATTAACGAGTCGGCCAAAATACAATAGTTTAAACTGTATTGAAATAGGTTAGGTCGTTTCTGAGATTAGCGTAAGCAAATGCACAGACATACAGATAAACCGAAAAACAGGAAACATTTAAAAATCACTGTTTTGTTAATAAATGCCCCCATTAAAAGGCTTTTTCATATATATATCTTCCATGTACAGACATGACAGATGAGTTACAGTTTTTCATATTATATGTGTAATAATATGAATAGAAAGTAACCCTACTTTCTATTTTAGTTTACTTACTTTTATAAAATCATTTTCTACTTTAGAAAATTCTGAGCTGACGCGATTTTAAAGATATTGTGATACCTAAACTATTGTTATAAAATTTAAATTTGTGACACATAAATTAATATTGCGAAATATATAAATACATAGGATTTTCACTCCAAATTTATAATTGAATGCATAAAATTTATATTTTTACACATTAAAATCGTATTTTTACACCTTAAATTCAGTGAAGTTACAATTTTTTTTACCCATTTTCTGTCAAATTCTGGAGACATCCCAATGTCTGTTCGCGGAACTCAACGCCGTGCTTTGCCTCATTACCAAAGCGAGGAAATGAAAATATTAAATACATATACATACATATCTTCGTGTGGAAATCTATGTTATTTTTAAATATACAAAATTACTTACAATAAGTATTATAGTTTATAATTTTAATATATGTATTCCACTAAATATTCATATTTTCTTGAGAGTCGAGGATAAATACATAATTAATATCAGCAGACGTAAAATTTTAGTATAATAAGTAATATAGAATTTTGAATTTATGAAATATTATTATTATGACGTGAATATGATCACCAGGAATTAGATTTAGCAGTTCAAACGAATATTCCCCTGTTGAATCCCCAACAAAAGGAAGTTTATGATATATTAATGAAGGCAATTGATTATGTAAATGGTTTATATTTCCATCCAGGAAACCACCTGGTGAAACTGGAGAGAAGACATTCCTCATTTCAGTAGTTTTATCTATTGTTCTTGCGAGATCCACCATTATGGTTGCAGTTTCTTCTTCTGGAATAAGAGCTACATTGATACATGGATGCGCTACGGCTCATTCATTAAAATTTCCATAGACCTGCAATAGAAGCACTTAACCTAACATTGAAATTTACGCAATGACTCTAAATGTTTGGAGGCGCAATGATTATACTGACCACCGAACACTGCCAGTAATTCCAAGATCAACGACTGCCGGCGAAATAAAAGTTGGCCTTAAATCTTGTCTATGGATCTATAGCGCTATGTCAAGAAATTTTAGCTGAAAGCTAAAAATGTAGATGACCACATAATTCGGAATGAGATTATTGAAGCAATGAATTCATTAAAATTTATTGACTGTGTAATAGAATTTTTAAACTCCTTGGGTGTACCTGCTTTACCATCGCACAAATTACGCCTTAAAGTTGACTCCGTAAGGTACGCGCTTGGTGGTAAAAAAAATCATAAACATTGTGATTTACGCGATGATACTCAAAAGAAAATTCAAAGGTGAGTAAGTTCTCATTCTGAGAATCTCGATGATCCCAACCGATATGCTGTTTGAGTTTAAAAGACTTCAACTTTTTCATCTTTATTGCATTTGCCATGCCCATTAGCAAATAACAAGTCCAATCCTTGGAAGTATGTGGTCTGAATATGAAAAATAAATGTTTTCCATGGTCAATTATATGTGACATGTTCACAGGATGGAAGAACATCTGCATTGTTTGTTCTTGCGCCTGATAATGAAACAAAAAATATTGTATCGCCTAAAAAGCCTATTAAACAATCGTTAAAATACTAGAATTTTTTATTTATCTTAGTATAAATATCCTTATAAAAAAATTAACTTCATGAAATCCAAAATCTGTTATATTTTGCCTCTAAGGCAGAACAAAGTTCGCCGGTCTAGCTAGTACTTTCATAAAACTCTAAATAAGTTAATAACCGAATAACTAATATTAATTAGCTGAAAGGGACTTAGAAATGACTTTCCAAAATATTTACTTTTTTTTACTATTTTTGACGTTTGTCAACGCAAACCAACTTGTCACTCACAGTTTATATTACTTAAATGAAATATATGATATAAATATTATAAATATATGTATAATGTATATTTTACTTTATTTAGAATGAAGTTCACACTTTTTTAGGGTTCCGTACTAGGAAAAAAAAGGGTACCCTTATATATATTTCTTGTCGATCTGACAAAATTATTTATTTCAAGATCTCGTGAAACTTCATAATTAAGCTGAAATTAATATCAAAAATTCAACGCAATCAACAGAGCGAGAATTTATTCATCGTTTTTGTTGGGTTTCCGTGTAATCAAAACCAGTACTTCCTGTGGACTTACAGTTATAAAATTTAGCACGAAATAAGTACTTAAAGAAAAGAATCTAAAAAGTGAAAATTTAAAGATATTTCATAGAACAAAGTCATTACAAGCTTCATTCGTTTGGTATGGAATTTTTAAGAAAAAAAACTGTCTTCAACCAGATCATATAACAAGAACTTAACCAAACTTTCATTAAACTACTTTTAACGCCAATAAAAAAAGAATAATCGAAATCGGTTGACGTGATACTGAGTTTATCGTCCATTTGTTGCGCACATACTTAATGCAAATTTAAGACTCATGTGATTTTCTCATGGATAACATAATCAGAAATTGTCCAAATAAAAAAAAACACATGGAAAGCACTTCTTTCGCTTTCAAATAAAAAAAAAGAATCATCAAACTCGGTTCACCCAGTCAAAAGTTCTGAAGTGGCAAACATAAAAAAATACAGTCGAATTGATAACCTCCTCTTTACGGAAGTCGGTAAAAAATGAGTGCATACGCCCGCCAATTTAAGTCAGTAAACTTTTATAAGTTGTACTTCCAATTGACCTATAATCATGAAGTTGGTACGGAACCCTGGGTGGGTGATTCCGACTCGCACTTGACCGTTTTTTTTTTCATAATAACATCAAGACACATAGTGACATCGATAAATAAATATAAAAGCACGTAAATATAAAAGCACGTATATAGTGTTGCGCCCAAGAGAATAAAAAAAAATATAGATATTAAAACATCTTACATTTTTCTTATTTTTCTGGTGAAGATTTGCCCCATCTTGTTCCGCCAAAAACTTATATTGTTTTCCACGAATTCCCCTTAGATTGTTCAAGGTAAGGGCACTCTCATACGGTATATCTACTTGTTGCAGTTATTATATTTTTTGATTTGATACTTTTAATATGTATTGTTAATAGTTAATATTATTTTTTCTTAGTGATATACAGAAATATTATATAAAATACATAAATTATATAATACTTCAATCAGATACTAGTTTACCAAAAATATTTATTCTCGATGAAGATTGAGAGATCGTCGTGGTGCAGCGGCTTGTTTATAAACGTGACTATTGTAAATTCGATTCTCTTTAAGGAAATGAAATTATTGGACCCACATCTAATTTTATTTATTGCTTGATTGTCGACATTTATCTACTGCCACAAGACGTTCCATTTTTTTTTAAATAAATTTAGTACAATCATCATTTAATTGGAACTACATGGAGGTAATTGCATAAAAATGAAAAATTAAAGATTTTTTTTTTATTATTCATATTGTAGACGTAGTTGTTTGCTCTGTTCCGTCTGAAGGTGCTTGCTTCTAAGGTTTTCCCGTAGGGTACAATTTATGAATACAAAAAGAGGCCTCGCTCAGTTTGATTGAATTATGAGATTTTGGTAAACTATAACGTTAGGTAGGTACTATGCACATTTATTTATTATTATATTTAAATCAATTTTAAGTATATTTGTTTGTCCTTTTTACCCGACTGCATCAGAAGAAAGATAGGTTGAAGTCATCTTCAAGGCTAACTTAGAGAAAATCAAACAAATTAAAATAATATGTTAAAATATCACCAATAATATGCTAAGAATTTACATAATTAATCAACATAAAGTTTTCTAAAAGATCCCGGCATTCCCAAATATTCCTCGTTGAATTTTGCGCAATTACGCTTGGACTCATCACTCTTAAGCTTATTCGAGTTTTCTAAGATTTTTCTTGCTTCATCTGTCTTGAGATATTCCTTCCATTGTTCTAGAAAAAAAGTAATGATTATATAATATAACCATAATATTGAATTAATTAATTTTGAAAGATTAGTTCACTAAGTTTTTTAGTACAAAATTTAATATAATAAAGCGGAAGAGTCTGTTTGTTTGTTTAAACGTTAACATCTCTGGAACTACTGGTCAAATTAACTTCTTTTTTGTTTTGTATGAAAGCTACATTCTTCCTTAGTTAGCTTTAAATGGTTAAATAACAATAATTAGAAACGAAAGTAATGACTTTAGCCACGTGCGCTGCAGAAATAGTTAAATATATGTAAGTACAATTATACTATAAAAACATTTAGTTTCATAAATTCTAAAATAAAGTCTGCAATACCCTATATCTATCTATATCTTATAAAATAGTCACAATAAGATATATTGTGACAAAAAATTATTGAAAATTGCAAGGTGATATCTTAAAATTTTTTATTTGACAAAGATACTGAAATTTACGAGCGAAAGTTATCATCAAGAATATTTAATGAAGATTTGGTTTTTAAGTAAATTGGACGTATATTTTTCGAAAAAATGTAAAAGTAAAATAATTCTACGCCTTGTTTACAGCCGCAAACATACTGTTTTAACTACATATTAAACTAATAGTCCTCAGAATTTGTGAACAGAATAAATGACGTAGGTCGGCCCTGGGATCTTGGGCCAGTATGTTTAACGCATATATTCTTTTAATATGATAAATTTGAATAAGGTAGTTGTGATTTCTATTCTTTTAATTTTCGTTATATATTTATTTATAAAAAATCTCGCACGAAAGTAAGCTTTATAGAGATTTTTATAATCATTTTAAGATTTACACACACTAACATTTTGAAATATAAAGGAAGGGCAAGACACAATTTTCTACAGAAATTATGAAGCAGAATTATAGTTTTCAACACGATTATAGATATAACGTAATGGCTGGAAGCAATCCCAGTAGCGTTAAGTTCCGCCAAAGTATGGAGTGAAGTTAAAAATAAATTCGATCGATGAATCAATCGGTGCTCTATGGGTACGTAATTTCAATACCTATTAATTTCATCCCCATGTATGTTAAAAGTTTTTGAGTAGTTTAGCAGATATTTGAGGCTTAGTGATTTATTTGAAAAAAAAAACTGAATTTTAAAGAAAATGGCTAATACTGCCTGTTGGTTTTGCGTTCGTGTTTTTTTTTCCTAAATACAGCTCAATATTACTCCTATTGAACCATAATTATAATAGTTGTAAACTATCTTTCCATAAATTTTGGAAACAGCATTGAATAAAATGTTTTTCAATAAGTTAAAACCGAAAAAAAACGACTGATGATATTTTTTCCCCATGTTATTTAAAATATTACTGGTATTTATATAGAGTAATGTCTCAAGGTATTATAAGACTAGCTCAAAGACAACATGTTAAGAGATGTAATTTAATTATAAAACAGCAAGCTATAGTTATTCTTATCACGAGAATCGACTAGGTTTAAATCAATTTGCTTAACTGTTTGCATATCTCACCAGTCAACTATAGTCGGACAATGTTTGTAGAGTACAAATATTCTGATATTGTACAGCTATCCTAGCACAAGCCACTTATTGGCGAATGCACTATAGTGGTAGTTAATATTTCACTAGTAGATATTTTTTTCCCTTCTTAAAATTACTAATACGCGAAGAAATATTTACGAAAAGTTTGATTCGGAGCGATATACAAAGATTTTATTTGGATAGATATATGTACCTATTGGTTTTTAGATTTACAATATATACTTTAAGTAATACATTTGTTAGATATATATTTTTTAAATATTACGCGGTGTAGCTCAGAGGCACAAGCGTGTGACTATAAACGCAATAGATTGTGGGTTTGATCCCCATTCGAGGGAAGGATATATCTAATATTTGATTTATTCGCTCTGGAGCCGAGGTAAAGCACGGCGTAGCATTGCGCCACGCCACTAATTCTTCCAGGATTTGGCGGAAAATAAGGAGCGGAGTGTATTTACACTACCGCTATTATAAATCTGTTGCAAATTTAAAATTATATATCTATGAATGAAAACGGCATCTCAAGATCGATCTCAGATATAAGAGTGATTTACTACACTTACCATGTATTATTGCAATGCTTGGTTCGTCTCCACCATAGTCTTCAGGCAAATACGCCTTCGGTATATATTTATGAAGATCATCATATGAACTATGAACGTGGATTCTACCTGCTACTTTTTCACTTAAAATTGATTTTAATATAGATATAAACACATCTGCGTATGTTGGTGCGTTTAATATATGTATACCTTTCACTCTTAAGCCGTAGCCTTTCTAAAATCAAGATGAAGTAAATATCTTAATACTAATAAGTATTAAATTGTTTGTAATATATTTATTAGAAATATTTAAGTTAACTTAAGTAGTAGTTAAGGCCCTCGTGACATTGTCGTGCTACTGTCGACGTGATGTTGTGGGTTCGACTCGAGGAATAAAATATTTAACATTTTCGTTTCCTTGTTAACGAGACAAAGCGCGGGATTAGGTTCCGCCACTCAATACGCAATGCCTTAAGAATTAAGTGGTAAGTGGGAAACAGAGCGTCTTAACACTAACACCTCAGGTTCCCTCTACCTACACTGCATACATAAAGACCCCATAAAACCCCGTAAATACATAAAGATATGGGGTAATCATATTTTAAAAAAATTACCGAAAATTACAAATCATTTAACGTAGCCATTGGTATTTACATTTTTGATTAAATAACCGCTACACCGCACGGGAAGGCTAGCGGGGGGAACTAATGTTAAGACATTGTTCCCCACGTTCCGTTCAATTTTCGAGTCAGTCAGGCCAAAAATTATTCTTAAAATAATAATATATACCCAATATGTATAATTACCGTATGAAGAATTTCTCCTTTCTTAAAAGTTATTGGATTGAACTGTGCTATGTCGTTTAATGTCAATCCTTTCAAATCCAAAATATGTATGTCTGATATATTGTAGTCAAAATATAATCTAAATTCACCGATCTACAAAAATATAGATATTGTTAAAAGTATAAAAGGTCATGAAGTATGTTTATTCTATACATTTATAATATAGAGTATAAATATACTGTATTAACGCTAGGTTCCTAGGTTCCCTTTGCCTACCCTGCTTAGTTTGGAATATAACGTGAAACCATGCCCTATATAATGCAAAAAATATAACAAATACTCACCATAAATGTATATCTCACGTAACTTAAAGTGTCAAAAACGTGTAAATCAGGATTACAATATTTTGCTATCATTATTCTTGATTGGTTTACGTCTAATTTTGGCATTGGAATAAATATTCTAAAAAAATATAATGTACTTATTTTTTAGAAAACGTATAAAAATTTGAACGTAGCGAGACTCAAACCCGTGTCTCCTGAAAATCGACCAGGCGCTCTGACCACTAAGCCATACGTGGTCATTCAAATTTTTATACGTTTTCTAAATAAATATTTTTCTTTTCTAAGTGTAGATTACCAATTTAAATATGTTAAAAACATAATCTAGTTTTAAAGGAATAAAAGAAAAATATTCGAAAAAAACAAGTAACCATCAGTAGAGTAACGAAAAAGTCGACGTCAGATTTAAAATGACGCGTCGCGTCAGAAAAATCGTTGAAAATATTTAATTAATTATAAATATGTATTAACAATGTAATTAAATATATAAATTAATGTAAATATAAGCATTAAATAATGTAAAAAAATTGTAAAGGAATATTTAAGTTTTTACTGTTTATTATTTGTTTCTTCTTAAGACCGGTTTTAACGATTTATGGCTAAAACTTACTTATACTCAATTGCCTTACTCATATCAGACTAATTAAAATTAAGTTATTAAATTATTTTAACACAAGCAATCTACTTGAAACATATTATATTATAATACATACACATTTTCTAAAAGATTTTCGAATTCCTCGTATGATTTATTTAGAATCACCTCCGGCAACATACCTCTCGTGGTCATTAATCTGTCGATTTTTGCTTTAGTTTCCTCTACTCTACCTCTTGATATAAGTATCAAACGTGTTATAATTTCTGGAGCTGAAAGCGTTGATTAAAATTATATTTAAAACAGCTTAACGCTATATTCCGCACACTGCAGGCAGCGTAGTGAGAGGGAAACCAGTGTTAAGACACTCCATTCCCGCCGAGTTCTGGATGTGTTGAGTGGCGGAACTCATCGCCGAATTTTGCGCCGAGACACTAGAGCGAAGAAATGAAAATATAAATTTAGATAAATATTTCATATTTTGACATATAAAATTATGTGTATAAGGCCAACGAGGCACACGCAGTCAATTAGATTGGTTCTGCTAACTAAAATCGCGAAATTCGCGAATTCAATCCCCAATGAACACGCCGTGTCTCAAATTTTCGTAGAAAGCGGAGAAAGGTGTGTCATAACACTAGGTTCTCTCTGTCTACTCTCCGGAGTGAGATCAAATTTGTGATAGAAAAATAATCTTTGACGATAGAACCTTGATAGACCACAATAATACTAAGTTGTTGAAAAAAAATCTTACTCATATATTTGTGAGCTCCCGCTAAATGTTCTTGCTTGTTGCACCAGATATTAATTATATTGATATAATCTTTTATCTTGGCGTCATCTAAATTGTATTCTTGGTTTACTTTGGCTATATCATCTTCCGAAACTTGAAGCAAAAGATGTTCAATCATCGTTTACAATCCTGAAAAAATATTAAAGCGTTATTTAGTTTTTTGGTAGGCGTTATTTAGTAGGCGTTGAGTCCTGCCACTCAACAGGCAATGCCTCCAGAATTCGGCAGAAAGTGGGGAACGGAGTGTGCGGGATACAGCGTGAAGCTGAGATTTAGTTTTACTAATATAGCATTATATTATGAATACATATGTATTTGGCAAAAGATCTAAAGTTAACCGATGTTTTGCCACGAGACTTTTTATTTTTTTTCTTACCTTGTCCTTTTTAGTAGTAGGTCAGACTGACAACTTTAAATTATTTTCTTGGTATCAATTAAAATTCTGTTGCCACTATATAATAATAGTCTTTTTAAAAAAGAAGATAAAATATAAATTAAACCTCCACTTCTATCAAAGTATGGATTATCAATGATTATAATATTTCTTTATTCTATCTTTATTTTCTTAGTATTTTGCAAAAATTTGGTTGTTTTTTCATCTAATGTTAATTAACTAAAATAAATCTTGCGTTATATTTATTCACCGAACGTGTCTAAGGTCCATACAATCAGAAGGTTATGAACGAAATGATGTTACTAAGGTTTATTATTTATATACTAATATCATTTTTAGTACTTAACTTACCATCCTTGAAGACAGTGGTTATAAAACGATACATTGAAAGGATAATCATTTTATTCCTTATATAGATATATTAGGTCTAATGCTATTATATATAAAATATGTATAATTTGAGGCCAGTCGGGGCGCAGGGACACAAGCTTGTGACTGTATACGGGTCAAGTTGTGGGTTCTATTCCCACTCACGGAAATTAAATATTTAATATTATAATTTCGTCACTTTGCTGTCAGGCAAAGTTCCACCGCTCAAGGGATGGAATGCCGCCAGAATTTGGTGGAAAATGGGGAGCGGAGTGTCTCAACATTAGGCTCCTTTTGCCTACCCCACTACATTCAGGAAACAGCGTGAAGAAATAAAATACTTTAATTTATTTTATTCGTTAATAACATACAGGAAGCGGTATTACGTCTGACTACAGGGGGGAAGTGTCAGCACCACTTTAAATGAAACCATAGTTTTAACTACTCTATAAAAGAATAATACAGTTCAAAATCAAAAATTAAAAAGTGATTTTTTCAAACAATATAAATAATAAAATTGTTGTTGTAACATAAAATGCCATTTGCCAAGAACGACACACGCACACATACACCTATGAAAAGGGAAGCCGCCGCATACACTTCATTCCGAAATCGAGTCGTAGGTATTGGCGGCAAAGTTCAAAGTTGTTTAACCTTTAGTAGTAGTTTTGTGTACGTTATTGGTACCTATGCGTAACTGCGTCACACGAAATACATGTATGAATAAACATCGTGAAATGAAAAGAAATCCTACGTCTGAACTGTTGAGGTATCTTGATTAATTTTTTTAGGTATGAGCTTAAAGCATCTTCCCCTTTATGTTGTTCCCGTAAAAGGAGCGCTAACACTTCCACCCTGTAAACGTGACTGTTGTGGATTCATTTACCACTCAGGGAAATAAATAGTAATAAAACCGCGATGCATTGAATTCTGCCACTGAATAGGCAATATCTTGAAAATTCACTGGTGCGTTGGAACGCAGAGTCTCAACACTAAGTTCCCTCTGCTTACTCTGCTATATGGATACAGTATGAATCTAAAGAAAAAAAAATAAAAGTAATTGCGAATTAGACAAAGGTTCTGATTTTTGAAAGAGATGAAGAAAGGACGGAATGCAAGATAAGTGTAAATCAATGGTTCCCAACCAGTGGTCCGCGGAACACCAGTGGTCCGCAGAAGCCGAAAGATGGTCCGCGAACGACTTTAATTTTATGACTGGGGATGGTGAGGCGAAGCTCTGATTGATTGTCACAGTTAATTTTTATTATACCTACATGCATAGTGGTCCCCGCTACCAAGAATGATATAAGAGTGGTCCTTGATCAAGAAAAGGTTGGGAACCCCTGGTGTAAATGGTAAGATATTAGAACAAGTGAATGAAGTGGTATACTTGGGAAGTATGTTCAGTAGAGATGGAATATACGAGATGGGTGCGGAAAGGCGTATTGCTGCTGGTAACAAGGTTATCGGAGCCTTAGCTGCATTGATGAGACGGCAAAATGTCAGCACAGCTGCGGGTTGGGCCGTACACAAAGCAGTTTTGGTAACGACTCTGTTATACGGCAGCGAAACGTGGGTATTACAGAAGAAGAATGAAAGAAAGATGAATGCTGTGGAGATGCGATCTCTTCGTAGGATGTACGGAGTCAGCTTAGCTGATTAAATCCGCAATGAAGAGCTACACAGAATGACAGGTTCTATCGAGGATACAATATCAAAGATACTGGAGGAAGATCACGTAAAAAGCATGAACACCCCCCGGAGGGCATGAACAGGATGTATGAAGAGGTTGATGACAGTGGATGAGGCGAAAGAGGTATGTAGAGACCGTAGCGTCGTTTGGCGCTCCGTTCTCTTTAAGCTGGCGAAGACGCGGGGGAGTCATTAAAAAAAGGCGCCCGCCGTGTCAAACATAATTAAATGCACTTAATAATTATGTTATAAAACTTACGAAAGAAGGAACGAAACTTACGTAACGAACGACTTCTCAACCTAACACGTTTAACGTAATAAAAAGTAATAAAATAGTATGTAAATATGCTAAAATACACGAGATTTTATATCTCTACCTATATTGTAGTTAATAAATGGTTGTAATGATTTATTACTTAATTATTGTGAATATCTTGAGTTGAAGCCGCAAAACGAGGCACAGTAAGACTGTCTGACTACGTGCTTTGTTCATGAAATCGGATCCTTTTGGAAAATATGAATTATATATTCCAACTTCAATGAACACACAGTGAAGTCTATAAAGAAGCCAGCAATAGTGCATAAAGCGTGTGAAAATACTATTTAACACTAGAAGCGCCGATTGAGACCTCCCTTGAGCCGCCATCGCCATCGTGACCAATTCACCCCATTTTACTTATTACATAGATTGATGGTTATAAGTCAAGAAAGTTATTATTAAAATAATTCATAAAATGTACATACTGCGTTTAATAATCAATTTAAAATGAATTCTTATTCTTTAACAAAAAATAAAATGAGTGAATCAGTGCATTTATCACAGACAATTTTTTTACATATGCGGTACTTCACAGATAATTTATTAAAATTTGAGCATTTTACCTTTAACTTGTAGCGTTGAGTTCCATCACACAACAGGCAATGCCTCCAGAATCGGAAGAAAATGCTAGCGGAGTGCTTAACACTAAATTTCCAGGTTCCCTCTACCCTCCCTACTCTTGACCGTATTTGTCTGATCTACAGGTCATAAACTGGGTGAAACGACAAGGACACTTAGAAGAAAAAGTTCTTTCGTCAATAGTTATGGTTATGGTTCTGGATTTTTTTTATTATAGATAGGCAAACATTTGTCCGCTATATCACCTGGTGGTAAGTGACGATGCGAACGATGATGGAGCATGCTTACCTAGATAATGCCTATTTACTCTTGCCTTGAAAAGGGCCAAGTTATACTTGTCGGGGAACAGTTCAGCAGGCAGGGAGTTCCACTCTTTAGCAGTTCACATTATGAAAGTGGAGGCGAAGCGCTGCGTGCGAAAAGGTGGTATATCCACAACATATGGGTGAAATCTTTGCCTACGTCTAGTGCCCCGCAGATGGAAAGGAGAAGAGGGTACTAAGTCATGCAGCGCTGCTGCACACTCTCCGAAATGTATCCTGTAAAATATCGACAGGCAGGCTACTTTTCGACGATGTTCAAGGCTTTGCAGCTTTGCCTCAACAATCGCTGTGTCACCAATGAGCTTCTTGGCGCGATTTTCAATCGAGTCTAAGGTCGCTAGCTGATATTTAGCAGAGCCGTCCCAGAGGTGACAGCAGTACTCCATACACGATCGGACTTGAGCTTGATAAAGTTGGAGAAGCTGTCCCGGAGTGAAATACTGCCTAACCTTTGAGAGGACACCTAGTTTTTTAGCTGCGGTTGTAGCCAAAGACTCGATATAACGTCAAAGTTCAAATCTGACGTGAGGTTCATGCCAAGAAGCTCAAGATGATCAGTTATCGGCACGGGTACATCTCGGAAAGTCGGAGCAAGATCGAAGGGGCTCCATTTTGCTGAGAATAAACATGCCTGAGTTTTGGTAGCGTTAAGCCTGACAAGATTGGCATCGCCCCATTCGGACACGCCCTGAAGTGCCAGGTTCAAACGATCGATCATAGACTCTCGACAAGACTGGATTTCGTTCCGGCTGGCCTTAGCATTGGACACATATTTGTCAACAACCTTACTGTCATCAGCGTACCCAACGATACCGGGTGTTAACATATCGTTAATGTGCAGCAGGAATAGGGTTGCGGACAGAACAGAACCTTGAATAAAAAGTGAACAAGCGCGATTCAGGGTCGCCCTCGGAACAACGGACGGACAACTATATAATATTTTCTTTTTTCCTTAAAAGGTACGGAACACTAAAAACTTTTGCATTGAATGCTAAACGTAGTGTTCTATTTTTTCTCTGCCCCCACTTTACCTTCTTATCGTCCCGGAGCAATGAGAATATGTCAAATTATACCTTCAAATAAAGAAATAATAGTGACGAGACAAAAATGACCCAGCAGCAGCACTAGGTAAAACGTTTTTTTTTTCGTAAAGTATGACTGATATAAAATTAAATATACTTTGTGTAAAATTAGCAAATTAACAAATAAAAAAGTTATAAACTATCAAACTCGCGCATGGGACAAAAATGCGACGGGGGCGCGTTCTAGTGTTAAGGGATGTTAATAGATATAGCAGCGCTCAAATAGAATTGTAAAGACACTACATATCTAACTTCGACCGGCATTGACAGCAATTTCTATTGAATATTTTTACAACTGTTCGTGCTATCAGCGCTTTTTTCTCCTTGCATTGATCTTAAATTACACTATATGTATATTATGTTATTGTATGCAGGATAGTTTTTGATTTATTTTATATTATATAATATGCAGATGTTAATTAAAAGCTAAATTTAATTTAATTGTTTTAAAATCTCTTTGCATTTTAAAAGTTCTTATTTTACCTCCTAAGATATCGCTATACACAAATTTCCAATGATATACGAGAAACACATGAATACATAAAATGTACAAAAATATAATATTATTTTATTATCATTTTCTCGATTTAATAAAAATATTCGGCGTTCAGTTCCGCCACTGAACATATGTAAATGTCTTGATTTCCGCATTTAGCGGAGAGCGAAGTGTCTTGGTAAGTTGGTACCTTATTATTCTAATTTTTTTTTGTATAAATATTGGTTCTTACACTATAGTTGCTAAACTGTTTTACAGTCTTAGTTTTTTATTGCTTTGGATGTATTTTTTTAATTTTATTTCAATTCTCCCTTAGGTAGGCCTTATTACCCGAACCTAATATATATTTATTCCACAGTAACATATAAATGTTCCTGAATTCAGTTAGTAGTCGTTTGGAAATTATTGTAAATACATAAAGATCAAAGGAAATACCCAACAACCGCAACATTCGAGTAGGTACTTCTAATTAGTCCGTTTCCTGTCGGAAGTCAAGTTTAGTTGAAATTATTCGCTTCACTTGTTTTTTATTAGTAAGTTTAACTGTGAATTGATTCATGGTACACTACAAGATTTGAATTCTTAGAATTATATTATAAATACATTGAGGCCAGTCGTGGCGCAGCGGCACAAAGTGTGACTGTAAAACCGACTTGTTCTGGGTTCGATCCTTACTCGAAGAGATGAAATATTGACTTAAATTTATATTCCTATTTCTTCGCTCTGGTGTCGAGGCAAAGCGCGGCGTAGAGTTTCGCCACTCAACACGCAATGCCTCCAGAATCCGGCAGATAGTGGAGAACGGAGTGTCTTAACACTAGGTTCCCTCTGCCTACCCTGCTGTGTGCGGGATAAAGCGTGAAGCTGATTTATTTTTTTATTTATGTATAGATAGAGACACTCAACACGTAATGCCTCCTGTGTTCGAAGGAAAATGGGGAAAGGAATGTGTTTACACTAGGTTCCCTCTGCCTATCCTGCTGTGTGCGGGATACAGCGTGAAGCTGATTTTATGATTTTATACTATAAAGAATATTTATGCAATAGACAATGGCTTCGCCCCCTTCTCATTTTACTAAACTCTTTGAAGGTCAAAGCCGTTTATTTCTTTTATATTACAACACTTACTGTCGTGTTTTCTCGTCAATCATATTCATGATTGATAGCAGCTTGATGCTGCTATATAAATACAAAAACCAGCCAAGTGCGAGTCGGACTTCCGTACGCCGAGAGCTTCAAACCAATTTTTAGATTGTAAGTCAATGGGAAGTACAATTTATAAAACTTAATTTTCGGACATTATCTAAATGAATGAAATCAACTATAAATCAAAATTTGTAATTTTTTTTTTTTTTACTATAACATACAAATTTACACCTTTCGTATTTTTTTCCTTGATTTATATTATAAGTATCAAATTCGTGCCAAATTGTATAACTGTCAGTCCATGGGAAGTACTTAAGTATAGGATTTGATTGCGCGGCGAATGCATATCTATGCATATCTTTTGATGGTGTTAACTTGGAAGCTTGATTTTTTTGTGCTCCAAGGGACTAACTTAACTTACGTTAAGAATATTCCAAAATAATTTCAGCTTAATGCCTCCACGCGATCTCGATACAAATGGTCTGGAGAAACTGACAGACGGACAAGAAAGTCATCCTATAACGTTGCCGTTCTCTTTTTGAGGTAGGTACGGGACCTTAAAAACCACTCACACAAATCTAAAACTAAAAAGGTAAAAGAAGTGATCTTTAATACATTCCGTTCTTCGTCTTCTCGCCTAATGCGTGTTAAATGGGCGAAAAATTAAAATTCTCTTTTCCCCAAATGTGATTCAAACCCCTATCCCATTTGCAACCAGACGCTGGCCCACTGCTCTACGATGAACTAAGCAATATTACAATTCCATTACAAAAAGTTTTCACAACATTCAAAGAATAATGTAAACAAGCGACGTCCCAATCTAAAAAAAGAAAACCCCTAAATAAGTCTTATCTGTTGTTTTATTTAATATAAACAGATTCAAAGTTCGTAAAATTTACACCTCCATGTAATTAAGATAAAACGCTGAAACAGAGATTATCTTGGAACATTTTTCTTTCTGAAATAAAAGGCAGAATTTGTGTTAGACTTAAATTGTAAATGGTCTTTCTCGAAAGGAAGTTGCTGTAACAATATTTTATTTTATGTTATTTTGCAAACTTAATAATGCAATCCTTTGCTTTTTATTGTTCGTTTTAATAAATTCTTATTGTGTTTGGAAAGTTTGGCTTATTTAATGAGAAGTGCTTGTTAAAAGAAATAAAATAACCAGCTTCGCGCTGTATCCCGCACATAGCAGGGTACGTAGAGGGAACCTAGTGTTAATAAACTCCTTTCCTCACTTTCCGCTATTTTTTTGAGGCATTGTGTGTTGAATGGCGAAACTCAACGCCTAAATTTTTGCTTTGCTTGGCAGAGCGAATAAATGAAAATATTAAGAAATAATATTTCATTCCTTCGAATGGGGATAGAACCCATGACTGTCGCGGTATAAACACACCCTACAGTGCAAAATTAACTCTTTTATACCGTACAACCTCGTTCGTGTCTTCTCCATACTACGTGACGTGACGTGGCGAAGTGATATGTGCTCAACTGGCACGCTCGAAACGCCATAATTAAAGAAAAAAAACCATACAAAAACATGTTGAATTTTAATCTGTCTAATGCCCAAGCAATTAAAATTTAAATATTTGAATATATTAAGAAAAATATTTCTTTCTAACGTCATAATAAACACAAACAAACCGAAAATCATAATCAGAATCATTATAATCATAATAATCTTAATATTGGCACACACCATAATCATTCTACATGCGTTCTCACCCGTAACGAAAGCGGAATAACGATATTACACGCAGCAATAAAACGCCATTATGAAACAGAGGAAACATAATAATAATACTGTCAACAATATGTAATTGCATTTGTGAGAAGACAAAGTCAAAGGTTACAAGCACTCTGTGAAAATTACTGTTCTAATATAGTAAATTGTAAGTTAGTGTAAACTATATATGAGGCCAGTCGTGGCGTGGAGGCTCTAGTGTGTGAATGTAGGTTCGATTACAACTTGAGGAAATGTAATTTAATATTTTCATTTCTTTGCTGTGGTATCGAGGCAAAGCGCGGCGTTGAGTTCCGCCACGCAATCCATCCAGACAGAAAGTGGTGAAGTGTACTACGTGTACTACATGTGGGATACAAAGTGAAGCTGAAAAAAATATTTTAGTCTTATATAGCGAATGAAGACGCGGGGGTAACATTCGCTTATGATAAACTAGCGGCCCGCCCACGGCTTCGCCCGCTTAAAATACATGATTATTGATTTAAGCATAATTGATTGACAACTATAATAAAATAAAATAAATAAATAAATCAGCTTCACGCTGTATCCCGCACACAGCAGGGTAGGCAGAGGGAACCTAGTGTTAAGACACTCCGTTCCCCACTTTCTGCCGAATTCTGGAGGCATTGCGTGTTGAGTGGCAGAACTCAACGCCGCGCTTAACCTCGACATCAGAGCGAAGAAATGGAAATATAAATTTAAGTAAATATTTCATCTCCTCGAGTGGG
>JAATLQ010033965.1:0-20265 GCA_013421005.1 Heliconius erato x Heliconius himera | reverse complement strand
GCAAAAAAGATTTATGATGGAAAAGTGAGCGGTAAGAGAGGTAGGGGAAGACCTCGGTTGACCTTCGAAAACACAGTATCAAAGATACTGGAGGAAGGTCACGTAAAAAGCACGAGGACCCCCCAAAGGGCATGTATAAAGAGGTTGATGATAGTGGACGAGGCGAAAGAGGTATGTAGAGACCGTAGCGTTTGGCGCTCCGTTCTCTCTGACTACCCCGCAAGGGATAAAGCGTGAAGCTAAGTTAAGTTAAGTTACCAACTGATTTGGGGGTTGATTCAATCAATGATATTTATTTGACATCATTTTAATTTTTAGCAATATATTTACTTTACTTTCGAGTATTTGAGTATTAAATACCTACTATATTTAATAAGTATATTTAAGAACATTTATTTGATTTTAAACTTCTTACTGATACAGTATAATTGTATATGAAAGCTATAATAAGCTTAAAATGAAAATAGCACTATTTCTTCCACTACTTTGAAGATGTTTCCTTTCAATATGTTTCCAGTTCACAGTAAAAGGTTTTTATCGATCGGATTTTCTAAGTTTACGACACAAACACTCTTATCTTCTCAGATAAGAAGAGAAAGTATAGTGTTCTGCTTTTGTTCAACTATAAACGAAATATATCCTCTAGAAAAGATATTAAAAGATTTATTTTTACTAGTCCCATAACAAAATGCTGGTAGAAATCTGTATTTACCAGATGTTGCAATCCATAGGCTTGTTATAAACGTAAGATTTTATTAGATCCGTATATATTGGTAGCCATTTGAGTTCGGAAGGAACATTTCTGAAATACTTTGAGATGAGGTTTTTACATGAAAGCCTAATAAAAAAATATATTATGATTTTTTTAAAACTGTTATTTGTAATTGTTATCGGCGTTTTACAAAAAATAATTCGGGACTCGAGGCTATATAGATATCAAGGCTTCTAATTTCAGGATCGTAGGTGAACAGGAAGTATATAATTTACAAAAATTGGTTGGCTTTTATATGTTGTTCTTTACATGTTTGCGGGCGTACGCACAAATTCTGTGTGTAATGAACAAAAAATATAAGTTTGTAATGTTTTTTTCTATAAAATATCTTTATACTGTCACTTCTTCAGGTCCACAGGAAGTGTCCTAATTTCATACAAAAGTGCAACCAAAACGGTTCATAAATGCTCGTATTTTTTTAATTGCGTTGACTTAAAAGCATAAATTAAGTTTAGGAAAGTGACTAAGACGCACAATTACTTTTATTATATAATACCGTAATTAAGTGATAAAAATAATAATGTAGATGTAGATAATAACTACATACAAAAAAAAATAAGAAAAAACCTAGCAATAATACAATAAAATAAATATTTAGTAATATTGTACATATTATATTATATTACATGTAGTATTTGTTTGTATAAGAATATGTATGTTTATAGGTATTTAGTTATAATTATAATAATGTAGTAAATATATGTGTATTTGTGGATTGTGTATGTATTTTATCATAAGTATATTATATGTTTGGTTAGTATTATCTTTTTTTTTTTGTTATGTGCACTTAACCTTATTCCACTCTTCTGTTTTAAGTCCTTTGTTTTGGAAGGTTGCCGGTAAGAGATTGCTTGAAGCAATAAGGCCGCCTTTGCATTCTTGTTTGTATTTATTTCTTTTCTGTGTTTTTTTTATTGTGTGCAATAAAGTATAAACTAACTAACTAACTAAAAGAAATAATTAAAAAAAAACAAAATTCAATAACCCTTTAAGCCCTACATTATATAAGCTGTTAGCACAAACAATTTTCATCTGAAATTCATACATACGCCTCCACTAAAAACTTTTAAAACTGTTCGTTGAATCTGAAACGCGGCTTACGTTTCTAACTTTGTCAATTATATCCTTCAAATTTCTGCTTAACTAATTCACACTTCTCATTCTCTTTGAAAATATTACCTCGCCTGGTATTAACGTAGCCAGGTTCCCGTTAACGATATTTTAAGCTCCACGGTAATTTCCGTTTCCGTTTTAATATAATTTAGTTTTAGCAAACTCTACGTTAATATGGAAGTGTTGTTCACACTTTGTACACTTTTTTTTTTTGAACTCAACGCCGCGCTTAACCTCGACACCAGAGCGAAGAAATGGAAATATAAATTTAAGTAAATATTTCATCTCCTCGAGTGGGGATCGAACCCACAACCAGTCGGTTTTGCAGTCACACCTCGTGCCGCTGCGCCACGACCGGCTTTGTACACTTGGATGATTTATTACGAAGAATCAGTAGCTGTGAAATGTGTGTAGAAAACAGATATTCACTATAAAATATTTGTAATATGTTGTGTATGAGGCCAGTCGTGGCGCAGGGGCACAAAGTGTGACTGTAAAATCGACTGGTTGTGGATTTGATCCCCACTCGAGAAAATTTAATATTTATTTACATTTATATGTTCATTTCTTCGCTCTGGTGTCGAGGCAAAGTGCGGTGTTGAGTTACGCCACTCAATACGCAACGCCTCCAGAACTCGGCGGAAAGTGGGAAACAGAGTGTCTTAACACTAGGTTCCCTATGCCTACCCTGCTGTGTGCGGGATACAGCGTGAAGCTGATTTTAATTTTATGTATATATTGTTTTATAGTTTTGTATGTATGTGTTTGTGTTCTGTATCCCACACATAGCAGGGTAGGCAGAGGACACAAAATTTCTGCCAAACTCTCGAAGCGTTGCGTGTTGAGTGGCGGAACTAAAAGTCGCGTTTTACCTTATTACCAGGGCTAGAAATAGAAAATATTAAACATTTCATTTCCTCGACTGCTAATCGAACCCACAACATGTTTGCTCGTGCCCCTGCGCCACGGTGGCCTCTACTTCTTATTTAGCTTAGAAAATTAATAGTTACGTAAATAGCGAGAAGTTATTTAAAAAATATATCTAAGTGGAAAAATGGAAAATATGCGTAATTTCTTCTATTATCTTAAATTAAAACCAAAATGTCTTTTTTGGTTTCGTAACAATTTTCCATATCGATTTCACTCAAAAATGTAACCTGTTAGAGCCGCAGGAACTGATTACGCGTGTCACAAACTCGCGGAAAATTAAATTTCGAACAAAATTTCGGTCAATTTACCACGAACAACTTTGCCGGAGCGGCGGAAAGTTCTTTATTTGATTTTTTTTGGGTTCCAGAACCGCAGTCGAGTCTTTGTTGTACTGGAAGTTTTTTATAAACAACTTTTGATTATGATTTCGCCATTATTGAAATTCATATTAGTTTTATTATGCATTTTATAATAAATATAATTAAGCGTAACACCTATATAACAGTTGCTGCTTGATGGAGAAAATTTTCGATTGAGATCCTACCTGAAAATTAGTATTTTATATAAACGCGTTTAACTAATTTTAATAGAGATAATATGCTTTATCTCAACTTACCGTCAGCTTACTTACGTCAACTAAACTCACAACGGAATACAATAAATATTAAATATCCCAAAAGAATGAAAAAAAAAAACAAGTTGTAGGTTCGGTTCCCACTTGGGAAAAAAAACTATTTTCGTTTCTTTACCAGAACGGTAACAAAAAAAAAGTATAGATTGGTAGTTCGCCACTCTACACACAATGTCTCCAAAATTAGTTAGAAAATGAAGAACGGAGTATCTTAACACTACATTTTCTCTGTCTAACTTGCTATATGCGGGATACAGTGTGAAGCTATCGATTTTTTTTTAAATGTTTTCTATATCATTTAGAAACCGATTAATAAGAAAAAATAAAAAAAAACAAGTTTCTACCACACTATTTCATCATCATGATTTCAATTTATAAGATTAAATATTTTAAAAAAAAGCTCACGAGGCCGTGAAATCTCTAGGGCTCGCACTGTGAGTGCCTCATACATACTTTTCCTAAGTCTATGTCGTATTTCTTGCAAGTTTGTAAAGTATTTTCTCATTTAAACTGAAATTTCAACAGCGAACACGAATGATCTATATAATATAAGATATAAGAAAATATTTGTTGTAAATTATTTTTTTTTATCACTTTTGGTGTAGACAGATTATATTAATTATATACGTTTTAAACTTCACTATATTTATTTTTATTATTTAGATATATTTATTTATTGACAAAAATTTAGTATATATATGTATGTATTTGGATTGTATGTGTCTTCTTTATTATTTTTATTTTCTTCATATCCACACAATCCATTCACAATCATATCCATTTAAAAATAAAAAATAAAAAAATACTTATTCATAGGTATAAAAATTTGAACGTAACGGGACTCGAACCAGCGCCTCTTGAAAACCGAACAGGCCCTCTGACCCCTAAGTCATACGTTCTCATAAAGCCACGTCGAAATTTTTAAACGCTTCTTACAACTTATTTATGTTGTTAGCATCTCTGTAGGGAGATTTTTACAAATTTCCGCTACCCAAAGATAATTACTAAGAATTATCGTCTGGTAAGAGAGAATGCCATTTATTAAATATTTTAAACATTTTTAAAGTGTTATTCCACACTTAAGAAAGGAAAATACTTATTTAGAAAACGTATAAAAATTTGAACGTAACTTATTTAAGCGAACGTAAACAAGCGTATAAAAATTTCGACGTAGCTTGATGAGAACGTACGTCTTATAGGTCAGAGCGCCTGGTCAGTTTCCAGGAGGCGCGGGTTCGAGTCCCGCTACATTCAAATTTTTACTTCCATTGATTTGCTGGAAGAGATTTCTTTTAGAAATAAGCCCACCATCGTTAACTAATACTTAATTTTGTGTTACATATTTTATAAAATGCAATATAGTATATAATACAATATTATACCTAAGATAGACCCGATCGATACCTTCGAAGGGTATATAAAGTAAATGTTTTATATATTTTAGAAGGATAGAAGAGAATAAAAAGAATCTATCAAAGCGTTTCTCTTCTTTCTATTCCACCACTCAACAACTGTCTCCAAAATTGGACAAAAAGTTAAAAACAGGATTCTTTCTGCTTACCCTGCTATATGCGGTATACAGCATGAATATAAAGAAATAAATTTTATTTCCAGTTAAGGAATACACTCAACAATATTTATTTCCAATATCTGTTTTTGTTCTATAAATAGAAAGAAATATAGTACAATAAATAGAATTCCTTGAAACGGCCTGTCATTCATATAACGTTCAGGTTCTTCATAAACATTTAATTAAACCCCTTTGTAGGGTTGGTTTAAAAGATACGGGCCCTCTGGGACATAATTAGAGAATAATCTATTGGAGTGAAATACCTCCGCCTTTTCTTACCTTAATATTGTAAAGCTGTGAAACTATGAAATGAGCCTGTCAAATTGAATTGTGTTTCAACGTACAAAGAAACATTATTAAAAGTTGGTTATATTTTAAAAAAAAAATTAAATTAGCTTCACGCTATATCCCGCACACAGCAGGGTAGGCAGAGGGAACCTAGTGTTAAGACACTCCGTTCCCCACTTTCTGCCGAATTCTGGAGGCATTGCGTGTTGAGTGGCAGAACTCAACGCCGCGCTTAACCTCGACACCAGAGCGAAGAAATGGAAATATAAATTTAGGTAAATATTTCATCTCCTCGAGTGGGGATCGAACCCACAACCAGTCGGTTTTGCAGTCACACCTCATGCCACTGCGCCACGACCGGCCTCGGTTATATTTTTAAACTTTTTAAAATTGTTATTCCATTTACACTTAGGAATTTTTTGGCATTAATTCTTATAAATATTCAATTAAAATTATATTATAAAATTTTGCAGTTTAAAGGGAATTATTAATAATCAGCATGACTAATAATTGAAAGCTATAAAGTAATTTTTTATTAAATTCTATTCTGATTATTAATAATTCCGTTTAAATTGCACACCTATTAGTCTGGTCAAGTGAGCTACTAAAATGGCCTTCGAAATGATCGAAATCGTTTAAAGCTGAAATTTGGTATAGGCCTTTAATATATTATATTTTAATCATAAAAATATTTTTTTATAGCTTAATCACAAATGATACAGATTCAGTACAACTTTCTTTTTTTTTAGCTTCACGCTGAATCCCGCACATGGCAGGGTAGGCAGAGGGAACCTAGTGTTAAGACACTGCGTTCCCCACTTTCCTCTGAATTCTGGAGGCATTACGTGCTGAGTGGCGGAACTCAACGCCGCGCTTTGCCTCGACCCCGGAGCGAAGAAATGAAAATATAAATGTAAATAAATATTTCACTTCCCCGAATGGGGATGGAACCCACAACCAGACAATTTTACAGTCACACCTTGTGCCTCTGCGCCACGACCGGCCTTAACAGCCCAACTTTTTAATATAACAAAAAATGATCATAGCCTCAACTATGACTCACCAAATAAAAAAAGTCAAGTGGCCTTCGAAATGCAACGTAGCGATGTTTCTTCTGGATTAAGTGCCTAATTAAAATATAGATAAAAAAATAACCGATTTTTCATTTTTGTTTTTGCAAATTTACAAAAAATATTAATATTATCAGAAATATAATATATTATGATTTTTTTAGACGAGGCCAGTCGTGGCGCAGGGGCTCAGAGTGTGACTGTAAAACTGACTGGTTGTGGGTTTGATCCTAAGTCAGAGGAGATGATAAGTCCTAAGTAAGAGGAGATGAAATATTTTTTAAATTTTCCATTTCTTCGCTCGGGTGTCGAGGACAAGCGCGGCATTGAGTTCTGCCACTCAACACGCAACACCTCCAGAATTCAGCAGAAAGTGGGGCGCGGAATGTCTTAACATTAGGTTCCTTCTGCCTACGCTGCAGCGTGCGGGACTGTATTTTGCGAAGCTGAAATGTAAATAAATATTACATTATTAAATGTTCTAATTATATAGATAAATTTTCTTGATGTGAACAGTACCAAGCTTAGTGCCTAATGTACGATGTCATAATACCGTTCAATTCTACATTATGTTCGTACACATTCGTCGAGGACTCTAAAAGATATTTAATGTGAACAAAATATAATAGTAAAACGCCGCATAAGCGTAAAAATAAACTGTTTTTCCTTTTCCTATATAAGACGGTTTAGAGGATATTGTGCTGTATATATTTTTAATATTATGATATTTTCAAATCGGGTAAATAGGGTAAAGTGAAAACTGCAAAAGTGTTTTTAATACTTTTATTTGCACCAGAAACACTAAAATTAAGCATAAACATATTTGTATTTTTTATTATCTCTTCGTGTTTTCTAGAGTAAGGAAAAAAAGGGAAAAGATACTATGCTTCATCAAAATGGTGTAATATAACATCACGCGGACCGGGTAAGTGCAAATAATTTAAACTATTATAATTAAATAACCGAGCCAGGATCAAATATTTATAGGTTTATTATTTTAGTACGGTTATCTGTTATATGATCAAGAAATCATAAATTGTATCTTTTGGGATTTTATTTATTTTTGCTAGAAAATTGTTTAGTTATTTAATATGAATAAAAAAAATATTTCATTTCCTCGAGTGGGGATCGAACCCAGAACCAGTAACACTTTGTGCCCCTACACCACAACTGGCCTATAATTATATTAATTCATCAAATATGTAAACAAGAAACTATTCGTGAACCATCGAAAAATTCTTTATAAAGTATGAAGAATAGACGTTTTGGCAGAAGCTTCAAGAAAATATTCTCAGCAAAATTGAAAACTAGCTACTTAGTTTCTTCTGGACGCATGACAGATCAAGCACGTTCCTATCATACTTTCCAGCTATGCAAAAAATATGTAACAAGTAGTTTTTAAAATGTATAATAAAAATATGTTTTTTTCTATTTTGATTTTAATTTCTATTTTACAATAAAAGTAAAAAACTACATAACTGTTTTAACTAATGATAAAATAATTTAGATAAATAGAGTAAGATTGAATATGGAGAATGGAAAATTATTACACTCCGTTCCCCACTTACCGCTAAATTCTGGAAGTATTGCGTGTTTAGTGGTGGAACTCAACGTCGTACTTTGCCTCTACACCAGAGCTAAAAAATGAAAATATAAATTTAATATAAATATTTTATTTCTTCGTGTGGAGATCGAACCCACAACCAGTCGCGTTTACAGTCACACATGTGACCCTACGCCACGACTGGCCTCTGGCCATAACAACGTGTACCAAAACAATCACGATGCTCTTGAATCACGATGATGACATCATTCATCATCATCATCATCATCATCATCATCATTATTCTACTTCTTTGTTATTATAAACAAATAGAACAAATTATATTAACCAGAGAACATTTTGTAATAGACATTGGTGTTGGCACATAGATAAATTGCACTGCCAATGCAATTTCGTTTATCGGGATCAAACGTGCCAGCCAGTTTTCCTTTACGAAGATGGATTCTGTTTAAGGATGTTTTCATTGAATTTACTTCAGTGAATTCAATGTTTTAGATATTATGGTTTAATCTTCATATATTTTGTAGCGCGGCGTTGAGTTACACCCAACACGCAATACCTCCAGAAATCGGCGGAAAATGGGGAACGCAGTGTCTTAACACTACGTTCCCTCTGTATCCCGCACACAGTAGAATAGGCAGAAGGAAACTAGTGTTAAGACACACGGTTCCCCACTTTCCGCCGAGTTCTGGAGTAACGCCGCGCTTTGCCACGACACCAGAATGAAGAAAGGAAAATATAAATGTAAATAAATATTTATTTTCCTCATGTGGGGATCGAACCATTTTACAGTCACAATTTATGGTCTTGCGCCACGACTAGCCTCAGCTCTTTTTAAGATGTTGATAATCCTGCTACCACATTTACCGTATTTGAAAAAAAAAGAAGTATTGTATTAGTCACAAAATACAAAAATCTTCCTATATAAAATAACTGAACATACCATACACATACCATCGTGACACTCGACCCTCCATGTTATTTTTCATCATATTTTTCCCTATATGTAAACGAGTGAGATTTACATGATATGTAAATTACATCGTTTATATGAAGTGATACCAGTTCTTTATATAAATTGGTGGTTCAAAGTTACAGCTACGTGACTGCTACGAGAATGCTACGCGTATATTAAATTGAAAGTATAATTTTTCCTTATAAGACATCGTATATATCTTCATATGACCCAAGACTGCACGTTTCTTCATAAATTTTGGTTGAAAAATTCATGGTAAATCGTTATATACGATTTGGTTAGGTTAAGACTAATAAATGACGGGGAACGCAGTGTCTTAACACTAGGTTCCCTCTACCCACTCCGTGTGCGGGATACAGCGTGATGCTAATAAAATAATCGAAATAATTTTAATTTTCTATATTTTTGTGTTGCAATCAAACTAAAAATAACTTATTCTAAGCTACATATCTTAAAAAACTTCTAGTCCGTTTAGCTTATTAGATAAAAATGATTTTAAATAAAAATAAAAATGTTAATAGCAAAATAGTCAACATACTAAAATATTATTTGTCATAAGTTGATCATACTTTATCTCTTTATGCAAGCAACAAAAGAGATTTTTTCCAGACAATTCCGAATTAGCATAGCAATATTCATTTATATGAAAAAAATGCAAAAGTTTATTATGCCGTGTTACGTATTCATGAAGACAAGACACACTCCGTTACACTTTCTATATAAATAAGGTCAAAAAGTTATTTGGTTTAGTTGAACTGGTGGAGTAGAGAGAAAAAGTATATTTTAGGTCTGTTCTATTCTAAATTATTCTTAGTCGATGTTTCGAAAAATCTAATAATCATAAAAATCTATTTTTGTAACAAAAATATTTATATGAAGATGTTTTTACGTTGATGAAACATTAATAGAAAGCTATGATTTCTAAAATATTTATTTGATTTTGATCTGTACATTTTCGATATGCTGTGAGGCTTGAATAAAACTTTTTTAGTTATATAGTTATTAGACTAGATGCCAGAAGTGGCTATGAGGCACAAAGTGTGACTGCAAAACCGATTGGTTGTGGGTTCGATCCCCACTCGAAGACATGAAATACTCATTATATCAGAAAATTCTGGACCATCTGATGACGAACCTTAACAGTTCATCTCAACAGCAGTTATTAACAAAATTTATGAAAATGAAAAAAAATAAAGTAAATAGATACATATTTTGAAAATTCACTAATTTTTATTCAATAATTTTAAAGATCTCAGTAGGAGACCTACTGAGATCTTTAAAATTAGTGAATACACTTAGTTGATACAGTTTCTAGTACAAAATAGTACGTATAAGTCACAACAATGTTAATATAATAAGCTAAATATATATATTTTTAATATATGTATTTTAATTCAATTTACAATGTACTACGATATAGTAACAACTTACACGCAAAATCCTAATATTTCACACTTAATGTTCAGTTTAAATATTTTTTTATAAAAAAACCTACAGGATTTTAAATACTGTAATAACAAAGTTATAATATCGTTTTTAATCAGATATGGACTTTCTAAATGAAAAAAGTTTTAAAAAGTTAAAGAAAAAGTCATTTTTATTACGAAATGAATTAATTACTTTTTTTTAAATGTTTAAGATAATAACTTAAACTTCTTATGTATTCATTGAAATAATTAATACAGTTTATAAGTTTTTACAATAAAAGGAAATCCATTATGGTGCCGTAGAAGAGATTTAGACTTTAAGCGCAATGACTGTGGATTTGAAAACAACTGATTGTTCTTTTCTAATCTCCTCCATAGGAAGGCAAAACACAGCGTTGACTTCCGCAACTCCTTACACAGTGTTACTATTTCAAATTGAATATCTTAACACCGGGTTTTCTCTATCCATCCTGTTATATGCGGGATAAAGCGTGAAGATAAAAAGTATGTATTTAAAGATGTGATTTTTTTTATCTGCTTCACGCTGTACACACCAGGATAAGCAGAGGGAACCTAGTGTTAAGACACTCTGTTCCCCACTTCCTGCCGAATTCTAGAGGCATTGCGTGTTGAGTGGCAGAACTCAACGCCGCGCTTTGCCTCGACACCAGAGCGAACCAATGGAAATATAAATTTATGTATATATTTCATCTCCTCGAGTGGGGATCGAATCCACAACCAGTCGATTTACAGTCACACTTTGTGCCCCTGCGCCACGACTGGCCTCAATGGAAATGGAAAGATGTGATATGATATGAATACCTATCCTATATCATAAGAATTCATGAAACAGCTTTTGTTCTTAACGGACAAATCGTAAAGCTGTGGTAGCAGTCAACTATAGCAGTTTAAGTTTTCCAATAAAACTTGGAAGGTCTCGTGCGAATTCACTAAAACTGCTATTCGTTCTCACTAGCAGTTTCCGCTTTGAAGAACGTGTATCGTTTTTGAACGTTTATGACACATTTATGAGGCTTTCTCGTGGATTTCTAAATTATATGGTAGAATTGATATGAAATTTTAATGTTTTTAAAGAAATATGTAATGTACTTTTGTGAATTTAGAGAAATTATTAAAAGTAAAAAACAAGTAGCTATAGAATAATATCATCTTAATTTTACGACACTATGTATCAAGCACGTGGACTAAAGCCGACCTTTCAGTATTAATAAAGGAATGCACTTAAACATCGCCGCAATTAGCTTTCGTATGTGTTTAGATGAATTTATAAAAATTAGAGTAATTTATAAAAAAACATTAGATAATATACACAAGCTCGTAAAAATGACAGAAACATTTCTACAACTGTCTTGCCGCAGTGTCATAACTATTTGACTGTAAGCGCGAAGGGCTGTGGGTTTGACTCTCAGTCGAGGAATTTAAATATTTATTATTTTGATTTCATCGATCTGGTAACGAGACAGAGCATGAAGTTGAAGTTCGCCACTCAACACGCGATGGCTCCAGAATCCGGCGGGAAGTAGGGAACGGACGTGTTTTGACGGGAATGGAGTATTTTAACACTAGATTTATTCTGCCTACTCCGCTATGTGAGATATACAGCTTCATACATTAAGTGTTATATTCTTTAACAATGATCCTATAATTCCCAATTTTTAAACTCTAATTCCATATATTTCCTATTCCATAATTAAGCTCACTATTTACAATTCTTTCCAAGAACGTTAAAGAGAATAATAGAAGTCTCTTGGGGTAATATTTCAAATTACCACAAAAAATGCTAAACTCAACGAAACAGCGTCAGCGGTAATTATCCACGATTCTCTCTCTAAGCCTCCATTTGAGGTAAGGTAGGCGTGCCTAATCCGTTTTGTCCTGGTTGTGTATTCAGAGGTGGCTTGTGCTGTGTGGAAATTTTATTTTTTTAAGAAATTGTATATTATTTCTAAAATGTTATTTACTGTATAAAGGAATAGACCGAAGCGTAGTCACTATTTATTCTAGTACAATGGTAGTCACTCTACCGATTTTCTAACTCTATTAAAATTAATATCAGCTTCACGCTGTATCCCGCACACAGAAGGGTAGGCAGAGGGAACCTAATGTTAAGTTAAGTAACCGTTCCCCACTTTCTGCCTAATTATGAAGGCATTGCGTGTTGAGTGGCAGAACTCAACGCCGCGCTTAACCTCGACACCAGGGCGAATAAATGGAAGTTTTAATTTAAGTAAATATATCATCTCCTCGAGTGGGGATCGAACCCACAACCAGTTGGTTTTTACAGTTACACCTCGTGCCACTGCGCCACTACTGGCCACAACTCTCTATTTTATAATTAAATCCGCGCCTTATATATTACAGCATAAAAGAGTAATAATTAAATAGACAGTTCACACAAAGACTAAGCTACGTTTGTTACAAACATTAATGCCTAAAGGATATGATGCCTATGTGCGTACGCAACACATTACATAGTTCTGTAAGTCAATGATTATAAAACTCTTCCGTTTCTTAGTAAATGATTAACAGCGCATAGCGGGAAGTACGCGGCGTAGAACGCTAAAATTTGGCACGTAGATACCTTGGGTAGAAGCAGAAACACTCATAGAGGATTTACCGAAATTCTTACTGATACGGGAAAAAAAGGTGTTACGTTTATAGTCAACGCAAACGATGTTGCCGACTGCGTGTCGTTGATAACAAAAATACAATATCACGGTAGTAAGTATGAAGCTTAAAAAACAGTATTAATGAATCATGATTACAGAAATGACTTTGATATATGAAATTAAATTAAATCGGCCTCACGCTATATCCCGCACAGCGGGGTGGGGTAGGAATCTAGTCTTAAGACACTCCGTTCCCCACTTTCCGCCGAATTATGAAGTTTTAGAAGTTTAGTTCATTGCGTTTTCAGTGGCGGAACTCGCCATCGCGCTTTGTCTCGACGACTGAGCGAAGAAATGGAAATATAAATTTTGAATAAATATATCATTTTCTCGAGTCGGTATCGAACTTACGACCAATCGCGCTTGCAGTCACACTTTGTGCCCCTGCGCCACGACTGGCCGTAAGCAGTATATTAATTAAAAAGTATATTAATTATCAATTATATTAATGATTTTAATACATGATGATTTTAAATGAAAGTGGGAAACGGAATGTCTTAACATTAGATTCCCTCTGCCTAACCTGCTGTGTGCGGGATACAACGTGAAGCTAATTCAATTTAATTAAATTTTAATGAATTTATATATATTCTTTATTGCATTAAACAAAACATACAGTAATATTAAATGAAAAGTTAGTTGACAAGGGTGGGCTTATTTCTAAAAGAAATCTCTTCCAGCCAACCAGTGGAAGTGGATATCTATCAAAACAGCGGGGAGAGTAATGCAATTAACAGTAAAAAAAAAATAACACCATATTCACAAATATAAATACATACAATTATACATATATAAACTATATAAACATATATACTGAGGCACAAAAGCTGGGCGTTGAGGTCCGCCACTCAACATGCCAAGGCTTGAATAAATCGGCGAAAAGTGAAAAACAGAGTGTCTCAACACTAAAGTTCTTCTGCCTACCCTGATATATGTGGGATACAGCGTGAAGCTGACTACCAACACTGACAATAAGAACATTGTAAATATAAAAATATATATATATTATATAGTACATAACATAAATATAAATTAATTTGTAGGAGAACTCTCAGAATTTAATTACTGCTATTATTTATATTTAATTAACGTAGAATACTACGAAGTTAAAAGTCCAATTGGCTGAATTTTAATTAATTTTTACTTTATGTAACTGACTTACACTTTTTTAAAGGTAAAAGGAATTTATATATAAAGTTGAATAGTACGGATAGTATGGTATAGTTTGGTGAGTTTTGATTTATCATCCTAGAGGGTTCCTTTTTGCTACAATCATTTTATTTTATTTGAGAGCCTTATCTCAAAGTCGTCAGCGATGCTCGTAGGTTCGATCCCCATTCGGGGGAATAAGTAATTTTCATTTTACCTTTTAGTCAGTCATAGCGCGCTCTTAGGTTCCGTCCGCAAAACACGCAATGTTTTGAATTCTGGCGAAAAGCTAAGAGACAAATGTGGTCGTTGAAGCTAAAAAACAATATTTATATCCGTCTTAGACTGAATAAAGGTTTACATTTAACATTTACATTTATATTTTCATCTATTTGCTCTAGTGTCGAGGCAAAACGCGGCGTTGAGTTCCGCCACTCAACACGCAATGCCTTCAGAACTGCGCGGAAAATGGGGAACGGAGTGTATTAATACTAGGTTCCCTCTACCTACCCTGCTGTGTGCGGGATACAGCGTGAAGCGGATTTATTTTATTATTATTTTCTTTTTTCTAATTGCTTATTATAATTATTTTCTCCACAAATCATAGTGCATGATAATACAGCAATAATATTATTCGAATTTTACTATCAAAAGGCAAATGAAAACGGAAACCACTTCGCAATAATTAATTAAGTGATTCAATATCATTACGTACTTTACGGTTTGTACGCTAAGTCCTTTGTGAAGCGCAGTCAAAAGCCAGGATGCATGTATGAAAGAGATTCGATTGAAATATATGCATATAAATGTTTTTTCTTAAAAAAATTAATTATTTTTTTTGTAAGTAACTCTGATGATAGACTTTAAAAATATTTTTTATAAAATATTAACAAAATACTTTCATAGAAAATATTTCGAATACAGAACGTTTATTTAACAGGATAGATATAAAAAAAGTATATAAATAATCTCAAAATTTAATAATTCTAGACAAGTTATTATGAACTGTAAGGACGGAAAATTCAGTTGTTGTACGATCTACTTAATATAAATAGCGTTAAAGTAAATTTAACGACTTTTTCTTAGCTTCAAATTTGGGCAAACACGGTGGAACTTAACGCCGCAATTTGTCTTGTTAGAGCCGAAAAAGATATGTAAAATTACACAATTTCCTAATATTATATTGCAACTTAATATAAATAATAATCCCCTTTACCATATCTTTTTTAGCTTTATTCTGAATCCTACGGGATACAAATCAGGGTTAGCAGATTGACACTGGGAACCCATCAAGACACTCTGTTCCCCATTAAGACAATTCGGTTTCCCTGTTTCCGCCGAATTCTTGAACCACCACCAGACCACGAGTAAGTTAAAATATTAAATATTACATACCCCCTAGTGAGGATCGAATCCCCAACCAACACATTTACAGTCTGTGGCTGTGCCTCTGTGCCACGACGGCCTCCTTCTCTTAAGATATTAAGTGATTTAAATTGAAATAATCATCTGATCAGTTGTCTTACTTCTAAAGTCAATTTATCTTCTAAGTGAAGTAAGATCTTAATCACTGAGATCAGAGTTTAATTACATTTCTCAAGTTCGTTCGACATTTCAATTTCGCGGTTTTTCAATTTAATATTTCTACACAAGTTATTATTAAGAAAAATTTAATTCACTTCGTTATTTTTAATGTTAAAAATAATAAAAATGTATGAATTCTGTTTGTAAATAGAAGACGAAAACGGAGGAAACGTAATGTTAAGACACTCTGTTTCTGAATTTCCGCCCAATTTTCAAAACATTGTGTATTTAGTGACAGAATCAAACGTCGTGTTTTGTATTGTAACCATAATTAGGAAAACAAATAATCTATTCCCCCGAGTGAAAATTGAATTCATAAACGTCGTAATTACAGTCAGAAGCTGTGCTGCTGAGTCACTACCACTCGGCGTTGCCAGATTTTGTCTAGTGGAAAAGCGGGACATTTATCTCTGGAATAGTTAGCAACTTGTAACAAAAAATAAATTTATTACAAAAGAATTATCAAAATACGTGGAATAATTCACGAAAAGTGGAACCATGTCTGGCCTGTTCGAGATACTTAAATTTCGGCAAAAAATTGGGAAGTCCCGCCAAAATCGACGTCAGGCTACGCTGCTACCACCCCTCATCTCAACTACGTCGAAAATCGTATATAAATAAAAAAAAAACATTTGCTAATCACATAAATATATGTCCGAAATGGGGATCGAACCCGCGTCCCTCTAGTCAAAGCCAAATTTTAGTGAATATATATTTCAGTTTAACAGTAAATGTAAAACTGTAGCACGGATTCACGTTGTTTGATTAGTACGGCCTACTGAGCTGGGCACCAGTGTTCAAGTTGGAAACTCAAATATTTACTCTGGAACAAAACTGTCGTATACAATTATTTGGGAATATGATAAATAATGATATCATATATTTTATGAAATATTTCATTTAAATTTGAATAAATTTAGGCCAATCGTGGTGCAACGTGACAGGTGCGGGTTACAGTGTGAAGCTAAAAGAAGTACTGTTAAATTAAAAAAATATCAAATTAAATATTAATATTATTTATTCTATAGTCTATTCTATATTCGTTGGAGAGTGGGGAAGAGAGTGTCTTGACAATAGGTTCTCTCTGTCTACCCTGCTGTGTACGGGATACAGCATGAAGCTGATTTTTTATTTATTCTATTCAAATATCCTTTCTCTCTTATCTTTTCTCTCTTAAGTACCTTTTCTCTCTTGCCAAATAATATTTCTAAGTAATTTTCTTTGAGTAGCAGAGATGCTAACAACATAAATAAGTTGTAAAAAACGTTAAAAATTTCGACGTAGCTTGATAAGAACGTATGGCTTATATGGCTTAGTGGCGCTTGGACGGTTTCCAAGTTGTCCTCTCCACTCCGTTCAAATTTTTATACGTTTCTTAAAAAGTATTTTTCTTTCCAAAGTGTGGAATAACTCTTAAAAAATGTTAAAAATATTTATTGTACATATATATTTTTTGTTTTTCAGTTGCTTACATCTCTCTATTAAGCGAGAAAGTGGGCATTTCACCTATTTTGCAGGAAAGATACTAATGGTTGTTTATTTTGTACAGTTTGTTTCAATTTAAAGGCATTGCAGGGCTCGTGGTAGATTACAAAGCTGTTCTCTATTTTACTTAATTTATATAGGCAATAGAACTAACATTGTTGCGTAACAAAATTCTGTTTTTCTATTAGATAACTCTTACAACTGACTAAGTCGTGGCGCAGGGGTACAAAATGTGGCTGTAACGCGACAGGTTACGGGTTCGAATACCATTCGAGAAAATGAAACATTATATTTTCATTTCTTCGTTCTGGTGTCGAGACAAAGCGTGGTATAGAGTTCAGCCACGCATATGTAATGCCTCGAAAATTAGGCGCAAAATGGAACAAGAACGGAGTATCTTATTGTAGGGTTCCTTCTGCCTACCCTGCTGTGTGCGGGATTCAGCGTGACGCTAAAAAAAAAATTTTTTTTTTCTTTACGTGAAACTTCCTTACAAACCCTTCTACGTTCCATATAACATTAATCCAACATAAATTGTTAAATGAGAAACCAGATCCAGTTTACCAAACAGTTGGCTTTCAATCTACTCTTTCATAATTGAAAAACTTTTCAAAGGAATCAAAGTACAAGGGCACACCGAAAAATACTTAATTTACTACAACGGCCACCGCGCTAATGAAGCACAAAATATTTCTAAACTCCACTTCGGATTCATCATTTTGGATAACAGAAGTTTTAGGCTTTAAAATTTAATGGAAATATATTATATCTATCTATATATAATATATAAAATAAATCTTTTCTATTACTGTGAGACGCGTGACTGACAGACAATGTACAAATAATAATAGACTTAGAAAGTTGCTTGATATGTAAGAGAATTCCTTTAATATGTTACTGGGATCAAAAAAAAAGATTTTCCGTTTTACAGTTTCATTTATATTATAAATAATGTATAATGTAACCGTAATTAATTATAAATCAGCTTCAGATTCACGCAGTATGCCGCACACAGCAGGGTAGGCAGAGGGAATCTAGTGTTAAGACACTTCTTTCTCCACTTTCTGTCGAATTCTGGAGGCATTGCGTGTTGAGTGGCAGAACTCAACACCGACCTTTGCCTCGACACCAGAGCGAAGAAATGGAAATATAAATTTAAGTAAATATTTCATCTCCTCGAGTGGGGATCGAACCCACAACCAGTCAGTTTTACAGTGTCACTTTGTGCCCCTGCGCCACGACCTCAATTATAAATAATACGAATATAATAAAGATAAATTAACAAAAATACTGGTTTTTTTAGTATTTCTAATGATCTCAATTGACATATTTGATATTACGCTATAATGCTATTCAATTAAAGTAATAAATATTCGCGGGACTATTAAAGTCTGTTATTTTTTTTATGGTCATACACAGCCAGTTAGACTGAGGGAACCTAGTGTTAAAACACTCTGTTCCCCATTTTCACCTAATTCCCGAGGATTGTATGTAGAGTGGCGGAACTCAACGCCGCGCATGACCTTATTACTGGACCAAAAAAACTAAAATTTTTAACCTTATATATTTTTGCAACACGAAATAAAAAAAATAAAAGGAATATTGTATTTTAAAAGTAATATCGACCACGGTAATCTAGGAAGTACACTACTTTCAATTAGCCGTGTTCACGCGACACTATTGGAACCAGAGCTAAGGCGTTAAAGAAAACATTTGCACTGGTTTACAGTGTTTTTTACAATGGTTCGTAACAGCAATTATGAATTTTACTTTGATTTTCTTTTTTATACAGGAAAAAGACATCTTTATATGTAAGTTTAATTATTATTTGAGACCAGTAGTGAGTAAAAAGTAAATTTTTATTACGCTTTCCGCCAACACAGAAATTTGATGGTGTAAAAATGCTACTTTTTAGTCAGTTTTGTGATACTCTTATTCTATAGTTATTTATTTCTTTATCTTTTTTCAGCTTCCCGCTGTATCCGCAGACAGCAGGGTAGGCAGAGGGAACCTAGTGTTAGACACTCCGTTCTCCACTTTCCGCTAATTTCTGGAAGCATTGAGTGTTCAGTGGCGGAACTCAACGCCACGCTTTCACCTCGACATCAGAGCGAAGAAATAGAAGTATAAATTTAAGTAAATATTTCATCTCCTCGAGTGGGGATCGAACCCACAACCAGTCGATTTATAGGCACACTTTGCGCCCCTGCGCCACGACTGGCCTATAGTTATTTCGATAGTTAAAGAAAATATGAAATAAGCAAAATATTCTTTAACTTGGCTTTAACTTTGGTAGCTTTTAATTAGTTAAGTATGAATAGTAATAGTTTGTTGAAAGTTTCCTGCGTTTATAGGAGTTCAAGATACTATGGAAAGTCAAACAAGGCTTTTGAATTCCTTTTATGGTCCTTTCTAGACTGAAATATCGTATTACCTACTATAATTTATTATGTTTAAGCTACAACTAAATAAATAATATTATTCCTTATTTTGTGACTATTTATTTCTATATTAAATTTGATATTTTTCAGAACTCAACACCGGGCGTATGCCTTGGTGCTAGAGCGGAGAAATGAAAATATTAAGAAATAATAATTCTTTCTCTCGAGTGGGAATCGAACCCACAACCGTCGCGTTTCAATTACACAATATAATAAAATATTTTTTATAAAACAAATAAAAATAAATCAGCATCGCGCTGTAACCCGCACACAGCAGGATAGGCAGAGGGAACCTAGCGTTAACACAGTCCGTTCCCCACCTTCTGCCGAATTCTGGAGGCATTGCGTGTTGAGTGGCAGAACTCAAAGCCGCTCTTTTTGCCTCGACTCTAGAACGAAGAAATGGAAATATAAATTTAAGTAAATATTTCATCTCCTCGAGTGGGGATCGAACCCACAACCAGTCGGTTTTACAGTCACACTTTGTGCCGCTGTGCCACGACTGGCCTCAATATATTTTTTTAAAAAAATATTTAATTATAAAAGGTACGAACGATAAAACAAGATAAATTATT
>JAATLQ010033964.1:0-20264 GCA_013421005.1 Heliconius erato x Heliconius himera | reverse complement strand
ATTAATTCAACACAGAGATAAAGAACGATTTGATCTTCAAAGAAATATCAAGTAAATACATAGATTTTTTGGTTCGTTCGTTCGTTTGAAATAAATCTATATAAAAATGCCTAAAAACATCCTTTCTACGTGTACTCTGTAATAACTACATATTTACCGATTATTCATTTATCTAATAATATGCAAACAGGAGTTAATATGCAAACATTACAGTTATTTTAGAACACTAGGTTCCCTCTACCTACCCTGCCGTGTGCCGGGATACAGCGTGAAGCTGATTTATTTATTTATTTTATTTTATTATAGTTGTCAATCAATTCTGCTTAAATCAATAATCATGTATTTTAAGCGGGCGAAGCCGTGGGCGGGCCGCTAGTGATAAATAATATGATAAATAATATAGTGTAGTAACTTGTACTTCAAGCGGGCGAAGCCGCAGCTAGGTCGGTAGTACAATAAAGTAAACATTTACTATTAACTACAGTTTTGAAATTATAAAACCAGGGTTAACCACTAGTTGGTAACAAAATTGAATACGGGTTCTTCACAAAACCTATTTACTCCTCAAATAAAGCTTTTATAGCATCAAGTTATTTAGAGAATACGGTTCTTCTGAACGATCGCTTTTACTTCGTACATATAAAATACTTTATTTTATATTAATAGTTTTTTATTGGTTCCGTAACAAAAACTTTTGTCGTAACCTATTCGGGGGTCAAATGTTACTGTTATGGTTGTATTGCCGCAATATATCTGTGTATCTTATTTACCCGACTGCGCGACGTAAAGGAGAATAATGTGTTTGAGTAAAATTTTATCGGGATAAGTCTTTTGTATTTTTTTGGTATTAGGTATATTGTGTTTTTTTTATTCGAAATATGAAATAATTTATAAAAACTGTTAAAAAAGTAGAGGCCGTCGTGGCGCAGTGATACAGCGGCTGAGACACGAAGGCTGTGGCAATGATTTCCTATCGGGGGTAAGAATTATTTTCGTTTTCTTTCGTTTTATACTATGGAAAGACTATAGTGATATCCTTGAGGTAAAGTCATTATGTAACATAAATGATTATTAACAATCTACATAATGCACTTATATTATTTAGCAGCTTTACGCTGTATAGAGAGAGGAACCTAGTGTTAAGACACTCCATTTAACGAGTTTAAAAAATTACACAAAAAAAATTAAAGCTTAAATACCTAGAAAATATTGATAATTAAATCTAACTCCCGAATATACTATGATGCTGTTGTAATATTTTTCGATAGTTTCTGAACAAATAAAAAAAGACTGTTAATACACAGTTTTTTTATATTATTACGATATATATTGATAGAAACATACCGTAATTGCATATATATTGAGGTAAAATGTAAATTCAAGACATATTTTAAAACAAATATCTTTGATAGCTCTATAAGCTCCAATAGATTAACGAAATTATGAAGTCGTTTCATGATTTATGTTCGAACAATATATAAGTGGAAAGCGATTTTGTATTGTTTTTTTATTTATTGATATTTATTTTCTTCTAAATTCATTCAGCTTTATATAAAGTAAATAGCATATTTAATAGTTATTAAGAAAAATATATAATTAATATTAAAATTATATATTAATATTTAAGGTGATCTATTAAAATATACTTTCAGTGAAAAACAACCATTTACTGGATCCAATTATATTTTCTCACTATTCTGAAGCCCATTGAAATATACACACAAAAAATATCCAAATCAGTTCAACCCTTTAGAAGTTATCATAATATGTTATATTAGATAGCTGTATGCTAAGAAATTGGATACAACAAATAATTCTAAAAAGAATGTAAGCACAAAACAGAATGCCTGATCACTGGATTTGGAAGTTAGGTCTTTTATGGTATACAATCAAGCTTAAACAAATAAATTATAATAAAAAAAACGAATCTAAAATCCATGTCTTAAGGCCAGTCATGGCGCAGGGGTACAAAGTGTGACTGTAAAACCGACTGGTTGTAGGTTCGATATCCACTCGAGGAGATGAAATATTTATTTAAATTATATTTCCATTTTTTCGCTCTGGTGTCGAGGCAAAGCGCGGCGTTGAGTTCTGCCACTCAACACGCAATGCCTCGAGAATTCAGCATAGAGTGGGAAACGGAGTGCCTTAACACTAGGTTTCCTCTGCCTACCCTGCTATGTGCGGGATACAGCGTGAAGCTGATTTTATTAAAATCGCTTCCGCTTGTAACTCAACCACCTTACCCTATAAAGGCACGTGATAATTTTGTATCTGGTATACACGAATATACGATTATCCAAGGATTTAAGCTTGGTGTCGGGCGTAATCTGAAAATATGAGAATGAAGGCTTAATTGACCACGAAATAGGGACAATGGCTATAAATATGGGACGATTAAATGAGATTCTGTATATATAAATAATTATTTTGATATATTAAAATTGTTTTACCTTCTCAGGTCTGAGAGAATAGAGATAGAGGTGTTTTAGTGTTTAGGCACTATTTTTTTCTTTTGAACTTTACTTTATATTAAAGTTGACCAAAGATATCATAAAGTATTTTGAAGAATGTATTTTACTGAAGTTGATTGTATTCAAATTCTTCCGTATTCTTTATTTAACATTTTTACATGAGCTGTGATGTTAAATAGTGGGATAAGAAGAGAGAATAAATTATTTCATATTTGCATTTTTTTAGCTCAAGTGACAACGACAAGAGACAAAGCGCGGCGTTGAGTTCCACCACTCAATACGCAATTGCCTTTAGAAGTCGGCGGATGTTGGGAAACGGAGTATCTTAACTCTCCAACACTGCTGTATGCAGAATACAGCGTAACAATAAAAAAAAAGCTAAAACTAAAAAAAACACTTCTTTGCATTGACTAAAACCAGTTTCGATTTAATCCATCACATAAAAAATTCTCGACCATTCAGGTTCATATAACTTCTATATCCCCATAAAGTATACAATAAATTCTTTTACTAGCCCCAAACCTAATACTTCAATTAAAATTTCCTTGCAGTGATTAATATCGTTATCTAATTTGGATCTAAGTCGATATTTCACATTTGTAATTAGCAGCTACGTTTTATTGAACTGGTTGTACGGCTTTAGTTTTAATTTTATTTAAACCCATAGATTAGAAATGAACGAATGGATATGTTTAAATATATATTTTTTTATTATTTTTCATTTATCTCTTCATTGTGCCTGATTGTAAACGTGATGGTTGTGGGTTCGAATTTTACTTGAGAGAATGAATTATTTTCATTTTTGAGAACGAGGCAAAGGGCGGTGCTGTGTTCCGCCACTCAATACACAATGCCTCTAGTCTTCGGCAGAAAGTGAGAAACGGAAGTGTCTTAATGGGCTACGGAGTGATTCCGGGGTTCCTTCTGCCTACCATAATACCATACCATAATACCAGCTAAATAAATCGAAAATATTTAAAAATATTGATAAGAAATCTAGAAATACACAAATTATATCGATAATAAAGCTCTAAATTATGGATGGAATCCATAAAAATAGCGTCTGCAAGCAAGGAAACATATCTTAATTCTTACTAACTTTAAGCAAATTCATAGACTCTCAAGAATTATATGTAAAACAGAACTAAAAGAAAACCCAAGCCAATAATTTAAGTAGAAAAACAACAATTTTAATTAAACAATTAAAATTATACGCCTTAGTAAACCTTAGTGCACATCCATTTGGTGCAGCAGACGCCGCCTATTCCGTGTTACACCCAAATATGCAAAGTAAAAGCTATATAAATCAAGTGACAAACGAAATGGCTAATAAAATGAGGGTAGTACCTATATAAGACCTGCTTTCTGTACGAGAAGGTATTAAACATTTTTATTATTGACTCTAATGATCTGGTTTTATAATTCAAGACGTGGCGTAAGGTACTGGCAACCAAATGGTGTTTCCAAAATGGAAAGTTAGGAATGGAGTGACTTAACTATTAGGTTCTCTTTGCCTTCTCTGCTTCAATTTAAAAAAAATAGCTTCACGCTGTATCTCGTATATACCGGAGTATGTCGTCCCCTTATCACTTAATTTTTGTGTCGTTGCGTGTTGAGTGGCGGAGCTCAACGTCACGCTTTGTCTTAGCAGAATGAGGAAATCAATACATAGGTATATCTCACTCCTGCGAACCTACAGGTTTCCTGTTTTAAAGTCAAATATTATGCAGCTGTACTACAACGGTCTTAAAATCAACAAAAAGCCCTATATTAATATATTTTTCACAATTACACGAGAAAGAGAGAGAGTAGAATATTTAAAAATATTACTATACATATTATAAAAATGTTCGACTGACGAGAAAATATGGTACAATTTCTCACACATAGCATGATAGGCGCAGGAAACCTGGAAATCTAATGTTAAGACACTCCGTACTCATAAAGACACTTCATTTCCCCGTTTCACCGACTATTATAGGAATTGCGTGTTAATGGCGAACCTCAACGCCGCGCTTTGTCTTGTTAAAAAAAAAAAAATACTCGAAATATCATTCGAATGGGAATTGATACCACAACTTACAACTCACAGCCACAATCACTGTGCCACTATAACCTTATCATTATTATACAATTTAATCATTCAAAATATCAAGAATAATTCATACGAAAACAATAAATATTAAATGTAATTTTAATCAACGTTAAATATTAAATTTTACATTAAAATTTTTGAAAGCATATTATTATTAAAAGCTACATACATGTCACGTGTCACGCCTCGTATTTCATACACAATCAATGTCGGTTGTATCATTAAAATTTTATGTTTCGTCGAGATTTATTTGTGAGTACTACAAGTTTTAATTTACTTTCTGATGTATGTAAATATTTTTAACGTTAACGTTAGCGAGTGTAGTTTAGAATAGATATATTTGTTTAGGAATATAATGATATTTACGTATCGTTTATCAAGCTTAATTCAACTATACTATTCAGTATGAACAGCTTTTATTAAAAAAGATATAAGAAACAAGAATAAAGATTTTTTTTTAAACATATAGAAGAGAAGACCCTACTTTAAAGAAACTCCCCATTTTCTTCAGAATGTTCAAGACATTAAATCCCCCAAATCTGATTCCCACCTACAATTATCGTGTTCACAGTCAGAATGTTTACCGCTGCGCCACGAGGGCTTCTATTTAAAAACCCAATCGGGACAGTTGAAAAAAAACCATTATATCCAATGCGATTAGCACCCACAACCATCGTTGTAATTTATCACGTTATTGATGTTTTTGTTCTATTTTTTTACCGGCACACTGTCTCCTGAATAAGAAAACATAGTGTTAAGACTCTCTTTTATTATTAAGACATTTCCGTTCCCCACTTTTCTTGACTAATCCTTAACTAGTCTATCCTTTTACTGTAAAGTAACGTTAAAATTAGCAACTTATAGTAAGCAGCAAACAATCTATTTAAAGTGAAAAGAGATAACATTTTGAAACGTTGTAATTGATTTTTTTACGATCTTTTTTTATGGACTTCGCTTTGATCTTCAAAATATTTATTTTAAATTTGATTAATGTAGCTTACGGTATTAGATAGTATCGTAAAAACTAAATACTAGCGTTTTATGAACTTTTTAGTCACATTTAATATACATAGTTTAACTATCTGAAACATATATTAGTTCCTTGTACAATTTGAAAGTAGCTGGATTCGAATCTGCGCCTCTTTGGAAACCGTCCAAGCGCGCACAAATCCTTGAACGTTAAAATTTTTATACGTTTTCTTAATAAGTATTTTTTTGTTATAAGTGTAGTGGTAATCAATTTTGTCAAACAACATACTTTAAACTGATATAATATTTTTATTGCATCAAAATAGCCTTTAGCGCCAGTCGTGGCGCAGGGGCACAAAGTGTGACTGTAAAATCGATTGGTTCTTGGTTCGATCCCCACTCGAAGAAATTAAATATTTATTTACATTTATATTTTCATTTCTTCGCTCTGGTGTCGAGGCAAAGCGTGGCGTTGAGCTCCGCCACTCAACACGCAGTGCCTCCAGAAGTCGGCGGAAAGTGGGGAATGGAGTGTCTTAACACTAGGTTCCCTCTGCCTACCCTGCTGTGTGCGGGACAAAGCGTGAAGCTGATTTATTTATTTATTATATTTAAAATAGCCTTTATGAGTATATAGGCAATTTTAAGACTTCACAATCCCATCTATCTTTTAGTGTTAGTCCCATAATAATCACTTCAGCTGGTCCGAAGGTAGTTAACCCGGATAAATGGAAAGACAGACAGAAAAAAATGTTAAAATTGTTTAATTGTGTTTTGTGTATCGTGTAAATAACTATATGCTCGTGTAAATACAGTTATATTGATATCAAATACACTTTCTAAATTTATTTTTATGTATAGAAGTATAGATATAGGTAAACAATAATTTAAGTTTTTTTTTCAGCTTTACACTATCCCTAATATTCCGCATATAGCAAAGGATGCAGACGGAATCTAGTGTAAAGATACTGTTTTCCCCACTTTCCGAGCAATTTTTCGAGGCATTGCGTATAGAGTGGTCGAACTCAACACCACGCTTTACCTTGTTACCAAAAATAATAAATAAAAATAATCAATCAAATCAAATCAGCTTCGCGCTGTATACTACACACAGCAGGAGAATTCAACGCAGGATCTTCGCCTTGGAGCAGGCAGAGGGAACCTAGTGTTAAAAGTTCTCCATTCCCGACTTTCCGCCGAATTGAACCCACAACCGTCGTGTTTAAATTCACACGCTTGTGCCACTGCGCCACGACGGCCTCGTTAAGTAATTTAAATCTTTTGGGAATTTATTTGAATTTGCTCCCAAACTTTGTTATATTCTATGAAAAATATTTAGCTATACGGGTTTTCGGTACGGCAAGTTTAAACTTTGATTCCGTTCTTAAATCTTGAAATCTTGTTGTTTTTTAGCATCATAAAAATTAAAAGCCTATTTAGTATACCAGTTGTATAAAATAACTGTTATAGCAATAAGCAAATTTGTCGAACTAAGTAATTTAAATTGATATAATTTATTATTTATGAACCGATTGTAATAAAATAAAATCTATGTGTTAATGGAAGCTTGTTAAAATCCAATAGTGAAAACCACATTCAAATCTGTTAATCCAATTCTTAGATTAGCGATAACAAACGCACAGACACACAGACAGACAAACAGACAAAAATTAAAAAAAATATTTTTTTATGTTCTACTACTACACTAATAAATCATTTTCTCTCAAATCCAAAATCATTTTTTCTTAAATATCTTCTAAGTACATACACCGATCCTTTACGATTTTATTATAAGCATAGAAGATTATATTCCGAATGGGAATGGAACCAGCAACCATTTACACATACACAACCAAACCTACGAAAGACGAGTAAAAAAACAAAACAAGACACACACAAACAAAATAATTTAAACATTCAAACAAAACTACAAATTACAATCACAGGAAAGGCACCGCCCACACTATCTAAAATGAACATATCAAAATTTTATTAATACAGTCCATATAATTATGTATTAGAACTGACACCACAATTGTTGGTTCAGAGAGTGAGTATTGTGTGAGCGTGTGGGAGTGATTAGTTGCTTTAGATTATAGCTTTGCTTTGATATGCTACTGTGCGACGATAGCCTGTTTATAGTTAATCTATTAATAGTATGTAAGCTTTTTGTTAAAAGCAATTAAAATTTAGCAGCTTCACGCTGTGTCCTGTACGTATCAGAGTAGGCAGAGGGAACCTAGTGTTAAGACACTCCGTTGTCCACTTTTCACCAAATTCTGGATGCATTGCGAGTTGAGCGGCGGAACTCAGCGGAACGCGAAACGCCGCGTTTTGCATCGACACCATAGCGAAGGAATGGAAATATAGATTTATTAAAATATTTCATTTTCTCGAGTGGGGATCGAACCCACAACCAGTCGCGTTTACACGACTGGCCTCTTTTATATAAGCTCCGCTCCGCTTTTTATGAAGAATTGTATATTATTTTTTACTAACATTAACTTGTTAGAATGTGTCAATATTAGTACAGAATAATATAACGAATCTGAAAGGCAAAAATAATAATAACAAGTTCAAATCGAAGCCATCGTGGAGCAGCGACAGAGTGTCTGACTGTGACAATGTTTGTAGGTTCAATTCCTAGGTTAAAACTAGGAGGAATGAATTGTTTTCATTTTCTCCGTAACCAAGAAGGCAAAGCGAGTCCTTCGACACCGCCATTCAAAACGCAATGTCTCAAAAATTTGACAGAAATTGAGGAACGAAGTCTCTAAGCACCAGTTTTCCTCTTCCCGTACGCGGGATACAGCGTGAAATTAAAAAAAAGACAAAATTACACTTATTAACCCAGCAGCCAGTCCATTTACATTATTAATAGTATAGTTAGATTTCTTTCAAAGCCTTTTTTGCGACGGTACTCGTAAAACTTTAAAATTAATGGGTAAACGGAAAACCCATTTCGCTTCGGTGTTAAAATGTAAGTAAATTTTAAAAACGACAGTTCAAACTTTGTTAGTGTGCAACTTTGGCCGTAATTTTAATCTTCATGAATTATAATTATTTGTTACTTTTAAATGGATATTGCTGTTCGACTTTAACTATTCTGTCAATTTTTTCACTTTATTTCTGGAGAATTTTTTTTTCGAAAAAAAAAATATAAAAAAGTATATATTTCCCTGTTTTTGAAGCTTTATATTTGGCTTTAATACATGTGATTGAAATCTGTCATCTAAAATTACATAGATAGGGGAGAACATTATTTTTTTAATACCAAGATCAGGTACACGATGTATCCCGCACACAGCAGGGTAGGCAAAGGGAACCTAGTGTTAAGACTCTCCGTTCCCCACTTTTTGCCGAATTCTGGAGGCATTACGTGTTGAGTGGCAGAATTCAACGCTGCGCTTTCTCGACACCAGAGTGAAGAAATGGAAATATAAATATAAGTAAATATTGCGTCTCCTCGAAGATTATAATATCAAGATTTTATTGCATAATCTTATTTTATATGTTAACTACGTTAACTGATAGCCAGAGAGAAAGGCGGCCCAAATGTTATAGTCTCTTTAGCATACCTTTTTATACTCATCCACTGTCATCAACCAGTAACACACACGCTGCAGCGGGTCCTCGTGCCTTTTATGTGATTTATAACATTGATGGGAAGCCAGTCGTGGCACAGGCGCACAAAATGTGACTGTAAAATCAATTGGTTGTGGGTTCGATCCCCACTCGAGGAAATTAATTATTTATTTGCATTTATATTTTTATTTCTTTGCTCTGTGTATGTGTCGGCAAAGCGCGGCGTTGAGTTCCGCCACTTAACACACAATGCCTGCCTGAGCCTTAACACTAGGTTCCCTCTGCCTACCCTGCTGTGTGCGGGATACATCGTGAAGCTGATTTAATTTTAATTTTGATTTTATAACATTGATACTATGTACCTACTCGTAGGTCAAGTTATCTCTGTTTCACTTGCTACACACTTGCTTCGTAAATACTTTTTTTATTTCTGAGGAGAGGTCTCCTCCAGCCTCACGTATTCTTTTTAAGAAAAAAAATGTCAAACTAAAAAAAAAATATATCACTTTACATTTTTCGCATTATATGGGGTAACTGTTTTTTTTATTTTATAATTCTCCACATATTCTATACATTCTTTATAAATAAAAAGCTTAAAATACAATTAATATCTTAAAGAAAATTTAATTTAAAGTGTTTTATTTTAATGCCTTAAAACGGAATACAATACAAATAAACAATAGTTGATAGAGGACAATAAAGTAAATGGAACGGTAGTGGAGCGGAAGTTGCATCGAGCGTGCATTCTTTGCTCAAAGCTTATTGCTGTAATTAACTGCTTAGAAGTAAAACGTTTAATATATATATGTATATACTAGAGACGTACGTGCGGCTTCGTCCGCTAAAAATTTTTGTTATAGTATGTCCAAATTATACATATCTTTATAGAAATTTTACTCTTTGTGTTAATTTGTTATGAGCAATATTATCACGCTATATCCCGCACATAGTAGGGTAGGCAGAGGGAACCTAGCGCTAATACACTCCGTTCCCCACTTTCTGCCGAATTCTGGAGGCATTGACACCAGAGCGAGGAAATGGAAATATAAATTTAAGTAAATATTTCATCTCCTCGAGTGGGGATTGAACCCACAACCAGTCGGTTTTACAGTCACACTTCGTGCCGCTGCGCCTCGACTGGCCTCAAATTAATCCATTTAGTATTTTTTGCGTAAAAGTAGTACAAACATCCATCTTTACAATATTTTACATTTTTAATATTAATATAGACCGGTCTACTTTGAACTTACAAAAACAAAGAAATAGGTAATCACAGTAACATAAAACTTGCTTTTTAGCTTTATAATATTAGTATAAAATAAGTGAGGTAAATCGTAGCGACATCCCTGTGCCCACTGCCCACGTCCCTATGAGCATTGTAAGCGCGACAGGTTGTGGGTTCGATCCCCATTCGAGGAAATTAAATATTTATTATTTGGGAAGTATGTTCAGTAGAGGTGTAAGATTCGTATCTTCTATCTCTACTGTATGTGGAATGCCATATTGCTGTCAGTAACAAACTGCTAGTTAACGGAGCCTTAGCTGTATTCATGAGACGGCGAAATGTCACCAAACCTGCACATTTGGCAGTACACATTGTAGTGTTGGTACCGACGCTGTAATACGGCAGCGAAACGTGGTTATTTTAGAAGAAGAATGAAAGAAAGATGAATGCTCTGGAGATGCGATCTCTTCGTAGGATATGCAGAGTCAGCTTAGCTGATCGATCCACAATGAAGAGATACACAGAATGGCAGGTACTAGTGAAGAGGTCACGGTGAAAATGAAGAAGAACGTGCTAAGGTGGTTTGGGCACGTCGAACGATGAGTGATGGAAGAATGGCAAACGAAAACACAGTATTAAAGATACTGGAGGAAGGTCACACAAAAAGCATGGGGACTCCCCGGAGGGCAAGTATGAAGAGGTTGATAAGTATAGAGTAATTTAAAAAAAATACTAACAAGTAAAGCTTATTACACTGTTCAAGAATATTTAGATGTTAAACATGTATGGAATTAATGTCTATTGAATGTAATGATGAATTTTGAAAAGAGCAACTGTTGAGTTTCTTGCCGGCTCTTCTCAGCAGAACTGCCTTCCAAACCGGTGGTAGCTTTTTTTTGTTTACATGTTCATTTAACGATTCGAAAGTGCTTCTAAGAGTTTATTTGAATAAAGAATATTTTGAATTTGAATTTGAATTTGACTTTTGATGACAATGGATGAGGCTAAAGAGGTAAGTAGAAACTGTAGCGTTTGGCGCTCTTTTCTCTCTGACTACCCAGCTAATACAATACAACGTGAAGCTAAGTTAAGTTCATTTCCTTACTCATAGTAACGAAGCAAAGCGCAGTGTTAAGCTCTGTCACTCAACATGTAATAACTCCAGAATTCGGCGGAAAGTGGGGAACGGAAGTGTCTTAATGGGAATAAAATGTCTTAACAATAGGTTCCCAGGCTCTCTCTGCCTACCGACATATGCGCTGGATACAACGTGAAGCCCAAAAAAAAGGAAGGTAATGTGTTACCTTAATTTAAAATTTAATGTGTGATTCGATATTCCAAACACTAAATCTAGGAAGGTTGAATTTTCGAAATTCAGATTTTCCCTTGTCTACATTTATTTTATTACTATTGTAAAATAAACTTTAAAAGGTTACAGTTAAAGTATGAATTTGAACATCAAAACTTTTCTAAGGCAGTGAAATCGGCGCAAATTCGATATATGACCGAAATAGGTTTCTCTTCACAACTCCATTTTGATTTTACAAATGTAAACACTGTTAGAAAGTAATGGCTTATGAATGTGTTTTGAAACTTTAGCAGATATTTGAAATTTTTTATGATATTTTTTTATAAAAAAAAAATATGAGGCCAGTCGTGGCGCGGGAGCACAAAATGTGACTGTAAAACCGACTGGTTGTGGGTTCCATCCCCACTCGAGGAGATGAAATATTTACTTAAATTTATATTTCCATTTCTTCGCTCTGGTGTCGACGACAAGCGCGGCGTTGAGTTCTGCCACTCAACACGCAATACCTCCAGAATGCGGCAGAAAGTGGGGAACGGAGTGTCTTATCACTACCTCTGCTTACCCTGCAGTGTGCGGGATACAGCGTAAAGCTGAAATTTTTTAAAGTTTTATTTTATCGTTTACTTATATATTTTAATTCACGATTCTCGTATTTTGCGTTGAGTGGGTTAGGTAGAGACGATCTGGTCTCCTCTTACTGCCAAAAAAACTTTAAGTAGCAAAATTTACCACTTTTTATTATTTAAAGGCGGTTTATGATATATTGAAAGTGATTTAAAAACAGTCGAAACCACAAAACGACGTTAAAAGTGAGATTCCGCCCCATTGCGTCACGTAGGTGTCTAGAAGCTGAAACACAGCTGAGCTAAGCTGAGCTGAAGAATTGAATTGGTAGAATGCTCTAACTTCAGATAATAATATTGTAATAGAAATAAAACTTTACTGTTCTATTTTACGCGCTTTTGTAGCAGGGTAGGCAGATGAAACCAAGTGATAAGACACTCCGTTCCCTACTTTCTGCCAAAGTTTCGAGGTATATACGTGTTGAGCGGAACTCAACGCCGATCAGTTGCTTTGGTACCAGAGCAAATAAATTAAAATGTTGACAAATAATACCTTTTCAACTAAGCTAGAAACTTGGACACAACGTGTCACTATAAATATTGTAATTAGAGACTCTCGTGTTTATCAGAACCATTCGATGTATACAACCGTATACTATATTATAAACAGGCGAAGCCGCAGATGAAAGCTAGTTCACATATAATTTAAAAAGCGTTCATCTCGACTAAGGCAAAGCAGTAGAATCAAATTTCCTGCGAACCCCAGAAGCGTATAAATAACTTAAACCTCTGAATTTTACATCCGTTTGAATATGCCCAACAAGATTTTTCCATATTTCCCAGCGTGAATTTTTTATACCATACTTACTGGAACACGTGAATGAGGAATAAGATTTTGCTTGTCTAGTCTCATCCCTTAGGCTTAATGTTAAAGTGCTATGCTCAAAATAAAAATACGCTAAACAATAACATAGCATTTAGAACAAAAACATTATCAGATAAGTATATTTTAAACACCAGTAAAGCCAAAAAAAATAAAAAGGCATATTACTGATGACACAAAGTGTAAGCTGACTGTAAATGCGACAGGTTGTGGGTTCCATTCCCATTCAAGGAAATTAAATATTAATATTTCCACTTTTATCGCTCTGGTATCGAGACAAGCGTGGCGTTTTGCCATTCAACACACAAAGGAGTGTCTTAACACTGCCCTGTTGTGTGCAGGATATAGCGACGCTAAGAAAAATATTAAGATTTTGCTATTTTTCACTATGTTACGAAAGAAAAAATAATAAATTTGATTAAAATCACTTAGAATGAAATCTTTCGAATGAATCCGCATAAATATAAAATACGAATTAATTGGAATGTTTAAAGCTTAGCACATAGGGGTCTTTTTCCGTTTAGTCCTAAATATCGACTAGTTGACCTGAGTAGCTTTATGAACAGTGCCTTGATAGCATCCTAATGTATTAATGAAACAAATGTTTAAAATTTAATTACTTATATTTATCACTTTAATAAAATTGACAACTTCACTATCAATGTAATAATGTAATAACAATCATAATAAAGGAGCTTAATTTTACTCACTTTCTCTTTAATTTCTCATCGTAGTGAAAATTAATAATTATAAGTAGGTATATGCTGATATATCTATATATATAAAAGGACTTGTGCTGACTGACTGAGGTAAGACGCACGCAGAGCCGTAACCGCTGATGGTAGAAACGTGAAATTTGGGCGGATGTTTATTTTCATATTCTGGACATCCACTAAGAAGGGATTTTGAAAAATTTTAACCCTAAAAAGATGAAATAGAGCTTGAAAGTTTGTATGGATTTTTTTTTAAAATGGCACCGATTCTTATAAAATTTTAAATCCAGACTCTTAAAAATATTTAATTGAACACGTGTTTCATGGTTTTTAAGAATTCACCCCCTAAGGGTTCAAATAAGGGGTTGAAAGTTCATATGGAAAAATCGCCACCGATTTTTATAAAATTTTTAATTCAGACTGTTAAAAATATTTTATTGAACACGTGTTTCGCGGTTTTTTTAGAATTCACTCCTAATAAGCGGGTGAAGCCGCGCGCGCCCTCTAGTCTATTTATAATTAGTAAACACAATATTCTCGGAGGAACCATTATGGGAAGAAAAATAACATTTATTACTTAAAAAATATCATAAAAAAATGGGGCACCTTTATATGTGTCGCCAATTGGGCACGGCGAGTCTATATGGGTTTGATGTCAGTACAACAATATGGTACCGTCAAGCTGATGTGAACATAGAATCCGATAACAGGATCCAGTGAAACTTTGGAATGCTAATTAGTAAAACCATTTAACTTGGGTTCATTAAATAGACATGAGATGAATTTGACAATAGAATTGGAAAATAGTTAATGGTGTCTAAATAGTGATTTTGTTTGGACTAATATTTTTTTTCATCACTTAATGCTTCCTTCAAGAAAATATCAAAATTATTTAAAAAAAATAGTTAACAGCCAATGTTTCTTTAAAAGTTGAATTTATGTATAAAACTCTTCGGTTATTGAGTGACTGATATACAATGGAAAACCGGAAATTTGTCATGTACCCTACATGAGGTGAGTGTAGGGAAGGCATAAAAGATTTTAAGATAATATTTATAAGAAGATTTTCCTAAATTCCAGTAGGTATGTACATAGCGTACCTGCATTCAGATAACTAGTTAAAAATAAAATAACTTGATCATGCCGTCTCAAAGAAACTTTTAATATTAGTTGAAAACTTCCATTCGTATTTTCTCATCAGAATTTACATTCAAAAGCAGTAGGAGGGATTTGTTTTCTAATACGCAGCGTTTTAAACTATTTATATCTTATTAAATATGTTTTGTGGACAATTTATTCTGAACATCTGCGGCTTGTCTCTGCACAATAAGTGATGTGACATGTGGAATATTACAGATATCGATAAAATATAAATGCAAATAGGATTTGCTTCATTTTTTTTTTCACTTTCACACACCGAGCATATGCATAGGCACTAGGCAGAGTGAATTTTATTAAGGCATTTCGTTTCTACAATGTCTCGAGATATTGCGTGTTATGTGGCGTGTTGTGTGTTAGATTCCACACTGTTGCCTCAAGTTTATGCTGCCCAATTCTGGAACGAAGTGCTTTGCAGAGCGTTACCAGAGCAAAGAATTGAAAAAAATAATTATTAAATTTCCTCGAGTAGGAATCGAACCCATAACCTGTCGCGTCACACATTTGTGGTTTAGCACAGGACTGGCCTAAGATTGAATTAAATTAATATAATATATATTGTATAAATACACGTTACATAGCGTAATAACATAAAATATTAAAATATCTCAATATAACCTACAAAGTTGACACCAAAACCCATTCCAGTTAAATTTCATAAGGATATAAAAACTAAAACACTCATGACTCATGATTACTTCAAACACAACCGTATATCAATTACATAAGATATTTTACAGCGCAATAAAGCACCAGCTCAAGGGAAATTTGAAGTAACTTTACTGCCCTATTCGAAGTTAGTTGCATTTAAAGCTTGTCTACTATGTAAGGTACTATTTGAATTTTCCATGGAAAAGTAATAATTGGAAAAGTGTGAGTGGGAAAGTGAGTTTTTATGATGTCTGTTCTATGTTTTATTGTAATGAGTGTTTTCGGATAGTTTACTTTATTTTTATAAGAGATAAATATGTGACCACGTTTAAAAAAAATCTGAATAAAATTAGGTACCTTATATTATATTTATTCCCTCCCCTTATATACTAAAAATATATATTATATTAATATTATCCACATTAACTATTAGTACATTCCACAAACGTGTCATACATAGTGGGTCCGATTTCTACTCGGGGAAGTAAAATATTTAATAATTTCATTTCCTCGCTCTGGTAACGAGGCAAAGCGTGGCGTTGAGTTCTGTCACACAACACGTAATGCCTCGGGAATTTGGCGAAAAATGAAGAACGGAAGTAATAAATAATATTTAAATATTCCATTTCCTAGAATGCCTCTGCGCTAGGACTGGTGTCAGGGAAGTTCTATTTAAATTATTTATAAATATCTTACGTAATACAAAACATGTAGTTGAGTTGCTTCTCTTTGACTGCCAATTACTGCAAGTTTTAAACGCAACCGGAGATTTACGGAAGTAGTATGGCAAGGGCAATCTTTAATAAAATAATAAAAAATAAATGTAAAAATGAGGTTTTTTGTTTCTTACGCTTTCAGGCATAAATAATTCAATTGATTCATGATAATTCAATTGATAATCATGAAATATAGTAAACACATTTTAAAGATTCAAAAGTAAAAGTTGAAAAATGAAGGAAACTTTTTTAATAATAATAAAAAGGAAATAAAAAAAATGTACGTCATTATTTCATTTATTTATAATGACCACAAAACACATGAAGAAGCTACAATATAAAAAGGCAAAAAATAGCAACTACAAAGAGAAAAGGCATAAATGTAAATAGTTCACAGCAATTTAAAAGAACTGCGATGTGAACTTTTAAAAAGATAAATGTATATTAATCATGACCAGATTATCTTTCGCTTAAGATTAAGCAACTGTACTTTAGTATGAAAAGCTTGAAAGATGCTTGTAATTATTTGTTTACATTTTTTCTAAATGTTTGTAATTATGCACTATTGAAATATCGCCGTTTTTTTTGAAAAATAAACAATCTGTTAAAAAAATAAATTAAATCAGCTTCACGCTGTATCCCGCACACAGCAGGGTAGGCAGAGGGAACCTAATGTTAAGACACTCCGTTTCCCACTTACTGTCAAATTCTGTAGGCATTGCGCGTTGAGTGGCAGAACTCGACGCCGCACTCGACACCAGAGCGAAGAAATGGAAATATTAATTTAAGTAAATATTTCATCTCCTCGAGTGGGGGTCGAACCCATGACCAATCGGTTTTACAGTCACACTTCGTGCCGCTGCGCCTCGACTGACCGTGGAAATTTAAAAACAATGTGTTCCCCTAAGAATAGTTTTTTTTTATGCTCAGTACTTTCAGATACATGATGCTTGTCGATCACTTAGTGAGTTACGGAACAGTTTTGTACATATATATTCAAATCTACCAAAAATTGTATTACTGTCAATATATGGTAGTAAAAAAACATCTCAATGTAAGCAAGATGATCTTGAACTCAATTCCATAATTGGAGGAACATTTATTATCTTTCACAACAGAATTTCTCTAAAATGATTTTTAAAAAAAACAGAGTATCAAAAAAAACTAATATGGTTAATATTTTTAAAGTTTAACACGTCTTAATATATTTTCTAAATAAAAAGAAATAAAACGCTTGATCAATTTCTATCGATATATCAAGGCGCCAGGCCTAGCTTCATCGTCTGTGGTTTACGACGCTACGTGAGCTGACAACCGACAATACTCGTGTACACACGCCTGCCTTCATATCTTTACGGGCAAAACATTTATATTTCATCTATGAAATCTCTTAGTGTTACAACAATATTTTAAAATGCTTAAAGATTTAATGTAAGAGGTAGGATTAATAATGTAATTTAAGTAGCCTTGTAACTTTCAGGTGACGATTAGGTACCCACACGTAAACTATAGTGGATACGCGTTTTACTGGGAACACGACGCTTACGTAAGAAGATAAAGCGATGCGGTGCTCTGCACAGCGTGCAACGTCTTGATTTTAATTTTAACAATTAAAGTGATTTCTGGAGATAGATGTATGATTTAATTAAATTAAGTTGAAGAAGTGGAACAATGTTTGTAAATGCATTGTAACCCTGGAGCTGCGAAGTTTTCATTTTGCTGATCTGGCAACATAAAGCACAGCAGCGAGAGAAGAGACGTCTCTCGTTTTTTATTTCGCGAAATTAAAAAAAAAAGTTATCAGCATCATAATAATTTTTTTAGCTTCATCTGTTTCCCGTACATAGCAGAAAATCTGGGAATCTTAAAATGAAAATATTAAATATTTCATTTCCTGGAGTAGGAATCTAAGCCCCTCAATTTGTCGCGTTTACAGTCACGCACTTGTGCCACGACTGGTCTCAAATAATAATTAAATATTAGTTAAACGTTAATAATATAATAATTATATAATATATATAGATTTAGTATCATAGCACGGCCTATACGAAAATTATCCCTAAGAAATTGAAATTTTCATTTGCAAATACCTAAAGGCCTGTATAAACAGAGTGGGTGTCGAATCCTATCGGGCCTACAGTGATTTCGTCTAGAATGAATTCAATGTTCGTTAGAAAAAAAAGAGTAGAGACTTTTTCAGAAAAAACTGCCTCCGAAAATGAACATTCCCTTTGGAAACCGTACGAGATAACCAATTTCGACTGAATCGTTGAAATATTTGAATCTCGTGTTTTCCATTGTCTTGTCGTTTTGTCACCTTTTCTATAATTTAAACCGGATAGAAGACTGGAGTGATTATTTGCTTGATTCTTTAAAACTTTTGCATTTTTTTAAAGCTTTTTTAAAAATATTTTTAGAATACTTAGACTGTTGCTGAAGTTAAAATACACATTTAAATCAAAAGGGATCTTCCTAATATGGCTTTTACCTAAAATCTAGCACATGTGCTTGGAAGACTAAATAGATCATCATATTTAAATATCTTAAATACTACATCAGTTATTTTTATTTATTTTTAAAGTAAAGCACCTATCACACACTGAGGAAAGAAAAATATTTTAGAAAACGTTTAAAAATACTATCAACGTAAATAAGTAAAAGCGCTTGAGCGATTTCTAAACGGAGGAGTGACTTTGAGTTCCGCTACGATCAAATTTTAATAATTTCTATATATTTGAATTGATGTTGAATGTTTATAATGTATTTTACAATCCATAGCAATTGTGGTGCAGAGACATATGGGTGTGAATGTGAAAGTGACAGTTTGTGAGTTCGATTCCCCTTCGAGGAAATGAAACATTTTTATTTTTATTTTCTCACTTTAGTATAAGGCAAGCCGCGCCTTATACTAAAGTGAGAAAATGAAAATGGAGCTACGCCACTCAACACGTAATGCCTCCAGAATTCAGAAAGCGGTGGTTCTCTCTGCCTATCCTGCTATATGCGGGATACAGCGAGCAATTAAAAGAAAGAAAAAGAAATATTTTAAAACATCACATACACACGTCCAAATTAAAACATTTTTTTAATCACTTGAAAAACAGTTTGTATATATATTAAAATTAATATTTTTATCACACATTATAAACCCGTGAAGAATATTTAGATATAAAAAGACCACCAAGCGAGGCACTTAAGACTTTTAATATTATAGTTTTTATATAAAATAATCGAATCATTATTAACTTAGTAGTTTTGAAGATGTGAAATATCGTGACGTTATCTCAGATTGAGAGATTATTACTTTGAACACCTTACGCTATGAGGCCACTAGAACTGTGTTGCTATTAAAAAAATAAAAAAATATTATTCAAATATATATATATATATATATATATATATATATATATATATATATATATATATATATATATATATATATATATATATATATATATTATTTAAAATCTATTTTTTATTATTCCCGACTGCTAAGGAAGGGTTATGTTTTTCGCGCGTATCTTGTATGTATGTAATATTCTTTATTACCTCGTATCTCCAGAACCGCTGAACAGATTTATATATTTAAGGTATCGTTAGATTCGTATTAACAGCCCAAGTGTTCTTAGATAGGTTACGTTAGTAAAAAAAAAACATGGCGGCTGTGGTACGCCATTGTACTTAGTAAAAAAAAAATTTTTCGTTTCGAATACTACAATATGGGTATCAAATTCAAGAGCTCAATTTCAGGATTTCAAAAAGGTATATCATGATTATCATTTTCATAATAAATTCTAACAAAAAAATTAAAAATAAAAAAATATTTGTAAAAACAAAAACCCCGACTGCATCAATCTAAAAAGAAAATAAACAAGCCCAATAGTTTATTAGGATTAACAGTCGGCACCTCTTTCAATTATGCG
>JAATLQ010033963.1:0-20258 GCA_013421005.1 Heliconius erato x Heliconius himera | reverse complement strand
TCAATTTTAAGCCTTATCTTCTTGCTAATACGTATCTGTTTCGCTTATCTGTTTCTTTTACTATTTCTTTAAATTTCTTTATTTCCTTCTGTGAGTGTGTAAAATTATTCTCTTGTGTATCTTCTTAAAGTGTAAATAAATTTGGACAATTATTCCACAAAATTTTGGAAATTTAATTTCACTCCATAATTAAAAATATAAAATATTATTAAATAGCGTATTTCACAAAAACCGCTATAAGCTAAACTACACAAGACGATAAGACAATTCACGGTTTCCTTACAGTGACTATAGCTTATTTCATCAACTTAAATCCAACTTATAAAACATGATAAATGCGCCATATTAGAGGTAAGAGATCGATAGAGGAATGTCTCCGGCCTTTCAGTCGACTCAGAGTACCATTAGTACCCTACCGGAAGTCCATTTTATAGATGTTGTAAATCAAATGTAGCTCGGGCTGACGTTTCATTGAGTTTTAATAGTTACGTTTTTTCTGTTTTTATTTTATATTGTATTTTAGTTTATAAAAGCTTAGCAATGAGCTACATGACATTGAGCCAATATTTGGTGATCACACTAATTAGCTAGACTAGCGACCAGCTCGAGGCGTCGCCCTCATGAACTACACAATGATTTGTTTACTAATCTAATGATTTGTTTCATAATCATTTAAAAGATAATATCCATACATTTTAAACAAAATTTGTAGCTATTTTGTTAAACAAAATATTATATATATATATATATATATATATATATATATATATATATATATATATATATATATATATATATATATATATATATATATAATATTTTCTTTTTAGTTTTATGCAGTCGGGGTTTTTGTTTTTACAAATATTTTTTTATTTTTCACTTTTTGTTAGAATTAACTATGGTAATGATAATCATGATATACCTTTTTGAAATCCTCGTATTAAGTTCTTGAATTTGATACCCATATTGTGGTATTCGAAACGAAAAATTTTTTTTTCACTAAGTCTAATGGCGTCCCACAGTCGCCATGATTGTTTTTTTCTAACGTCACCTATCTAAGAACACTTGGGTTATTTATACGAATCTAACGATACCTCAATTAAGTAAACCCGTTCAGCGGTTCTGGAGATACAAGATAATAAAGAATATTACATACATACAAGATACGCGCGAAAAACATAACCCTTCCTTAGCAGTCGGGAAAAACATCAGTATTCTGCAAGAATTTAGAGCAATATGTTAGGCAATTAACTAATCATTGGCGGTAGTTGGATATAATAATCATGTCAACTGACAGACGGATGCCACCTCAGTCTACCCGTGACCACGGATTACTGTAAAATGTTCAATAATTGCGAAAATCAAAGATTTTATTATATACAATAATAAAAGCAAAATCTAGTCAAGTGCGAGTGAGACACCGCCCACCGTACCAATTTCAGGGTTGTAGGTTGACGGGAAGTACAACTTATAAAAGTTGACTAACTTGAATTTGCGAATGCACTCATTTTGTTTGAAATCAATTACAGTTATAAGCTTATAATAATTTTTATTTCTAATATTATAAATTCCCATTATTCTGATTTTTTTCCTTTATTTGCAGTAGCAAGTTCTCATTCTTTGCCAAATTTCATAAATTTGTACCAACAAATCCTTATAACCAATAAAGTAAAAAATATATTTGTTATGATGATTTTAACAATAGTTAAAAGTAAGTATCTTAAAAAAAGTATCTAAAAATTAAATAAGCTATAAAAATATCCATGTGTACGACTTATATATAAAGCCCTGATAACTTTTGATAAATGGAGCGAGAGCAACCTCTTAAGATAGGAGCTTCGTAAAAACAGTAAAATATCGTAAGTTTCCATCTCCCGGAAACTTTACTCCTAAAGATGATATTTCTTAGGAGCTTTTTTTGTTTCTGTCTCGAATTATGTCATGGTAACAGCATTTTTATAAAAGTTTGTTATAGAAATTGAAACCGCTTGAGAATTGGACCGATGAAATAAAAAGTTTAAGAATAGTAAAAAGTAATTTAACGACACGCTTTCTATGTTCAGAGCCGTTTTGATTTTAAATATTAAACAAATACAAATACATAATAATAAAAGCGAAGACGGAAAATTTCTATACTAGTATACATTCTGAATCCACAGCTTGAAGATAAAAAATATATATAAGTTCCATGTGTATAAAAATCTATGACATGTCAAATACTATTAAATGTATATCATTTTACAACCCATGCCCATAATTTTTGGTTTCAATTTCACGCAGGGTAGAAAGAGGGAACCTAGAGTTATGACACTCCGTTCGCCATAACTGGCCCCTAAATATCATGAACTTAATATGAATTACGATCCCATCGAATAACGTCGACAAATTTTAATAACGCCAAATGGAATTTCAATAGTCTGTCTCCATTGATATCGCAAGGTAGCAGTAAATTACAAAGGGTGACAATGGAAGGGCTGTTTCTTCAATATCGGTTTCCACGCGCGTTTTACAGAATAAGATAATAATTTAATATAGAATATTAGGAAAAAATATTTGTGTTTTATTAAAATTAAACATACAATAAGGTTTCGTTAATCGATTCCAATGTTATATTTTTAAACTTGATCCACGCGCTAAAATTCTTCTTCAGCTTCCTATTGTATCCTGCATATAGTAGAGTAAATAGAGATAACCTAGAGACAATACACTCCGTTCTCCATTTTCCGCCCGAATTCGAGACATTTTGTTGAGTAGCGGAACACAATGTCACGTTTTAGTCAATTAGAATGAAAAAAATACAATAATTCATCCCTGCGAGTGAGAATCGAACCCACAACCACCGCGTTTACAATCTGAGTTATAAATCTTAAAAGTTAAGCATTTTTTTAGGCATATATATTTTGCTGACGAAAAATATTTTTTTTAGATGCAATATTCTAGCACACAAAGTATGACCATTTTGTTTGAAAACAACAAATAAATTTTGTTTGCGGTTGCAATTTAAATGCTATTCACAATAATTCCAGTATAATAAATAAATGAATTTGAAGTAATTGCTTTCATATTATTTTGTATTTGATTGAAAATATATGAATAATAATATAACAACTACCTATAATTAATAATTGAATACATGTTATGTAAGAGATTTATTCATTAATAATTTGCTGTCATGTCAGAGTAGGTTAATTAAAATAAAAGACAATTATTTTCTCATTTAATTGTACATTATTTAACATCCGTATATTAGTGAAAAATATAGCCTCACACTTTTTCCTGCAGGGTAGGTATAGGAAACCTAGTGTTAGGACACTCCGTTTTCCATTGTTCAAGACAGTCAGACAAAGTAGCGGAACTTAGCGCCGCGCATTGTCTAAATATCAAAGCGAAGAAAGGAAAATAAATTATTCTTCTAAGTAAGATAATTTTGTATTATATTTAAATTTATATTAAGTAATGTGTGAAACTATTTTTTTTAGCTTCAAAACTTGTAAGATTGCGGGTTTGATAATCTTAACGCCGCTTTACCAGCGCGGTTAAATGAAAACAGTAGGGATAATATAGTAGGGATTGGACTCACAACCACGGCGCCATGATGACCTAGAATGAATGTTATAGCTTATTAAAAGATACGTTTTCTATAAGGCAGTTAAAAAATTTTTGCGGATTTTTTGTGCATAAATTTAAATTTTGTATCGACAATGGATTTTAAATAGAATCTACTTTTACCTCTTTAACAAAATGAACAGTAAATATTATATTATTAAAAAATATATTTAATAGATTTTCTCATATATCATCCAACAACAGACATTGTTACAACATGAGTTACATTTTTATTATACTCGTATGTATAGATTACAATATTATAAATTAACTACTATTCGAACAAATTAGTTAGTGTGAAAGACAAACTATTGATTTTGATAATGGTTTAATAAATACTAAAATATGCATTGTACAATATTCCGTCCGTTCGTCGTGGCCCAGAGGCACAAGGCTGTGACTGTAACGCGACGGTTGTGGGTTCAATCCCCACTCGAGGAAATGAAATATTTATTTAAATTTATATTTCCATTTCTTCGCTCTGGTGTTGAGGTAAAACGGGACCGTTGCGTTATGCGTTAAATTCCGCCATTTAACAAGAAACGCCTCTAAAAATTTGGCAAAATATCGGAAAGTGGGGAACGGAGTGTCTTAACACTAGGTTCTTTCTGCCTCCTGTGTGCGGGATATAGCGTGAAATATTCACCAACAACAAATATGGCTTCTACATGTTGTTGCGACCTTTTATTTATAACTAACTATTCAAGATAAACAATCAATGTACCGTACATCATCTTTAGCTCTACGTTTACGCAGCATACGACAAGATACTTAATTGACATGTATCGTTATATTATGACCAAAATTATATAAAATCATTACAAATTGTTGCCTATATGTTATTTTAACGTATAACCTATATTAGTGTAAAATTTCATCCAAATCCGTCCAGTAGTTTTTTCATGAAAGAGTCCAATCAAAAAAAATCCAATCATACATACATCCATCCTCACAAACTTTCGCATTTATAATATAGATAGGATTATACATAATGGTATATCAGCACCTACGTCATACCTAAAGAGCATTGAAAGTAAGATTAGCTAATGCAAAAGGAAGTGAGGTAGAAAATACGAAATATTCAAATAGGTCGCATTCGTCTCCACTGCATGCATTATTCAATGAACCATCTCAATGCAGTTTTATATTCACTTTTGTTGAATGAATTGACGACTAAAACTTTACTGTGATGGATAAAAAACTGAACAAGGTTTTCAATTTCTGTCTGTTACCGATAATATTGTTTGAGGACTTACAGGCTTAATTGTAGTGCTTTCCTCGTATTGCATTTAGATTTTTGCCTTTTTTACTATTTGTAATAGAATAAAAATTTCTTAGGTCAGTCTTGGCGCAGCGGCACAAGGTGTACTGTAAAACCGACTGGTTGTGTGTTCGATCCCCACTCGAGGAGATGAAATATTTACTTAAATTTATATTTCCTTTTCTTCGCTCTGGTGTCGTCAGGTTAAGCGCGGCGTCAGGTTAAGCGCGGCGTTTAGCTCTGCCACTCAACACGCAATGCCTCCAGAATTTGGCAGAAAGTGGGGAACGGAGTGTCTTAACACTGGGTTCTCTCTGCCTACCCTGCTGTGAGGGGAATACAGCGTGAAGCTGATTTTATTTATAAAAAAATCTTTAATTTTATTTAAATGTATAAATTTATAGATATAAGTAAACAGTTTTTTTTTTTTGTTGCTTTACGCTTTATCTAATATCACGCATATAGCAGAGTATTAGAGTTAATCTAGTGTTACTGTTTTCCCCACTGTCCGCGTTCCTGAGATAAAAAGGCTTGACAGACAGACTACAGTCGACAGACAGACAGACAAACGGACAACAGAGTGATCTTAAAAAAGTTCTTTTTTTCCTTAAATATATGGAACCCTAAAAATAACATATGTACCAAAGATTTTCACATAATGCTGGAAAAGTGGTAATATTTGTATGCAAACATCGTATTTGCATTGGAATGCAACTGAGGTGGACCACTATTGTAGTTATAAATTGTAATTAAGATAACTTCAGGCATAATAATTTAAGTAAAATTCAGAGATACCTTTGTGTAACATTTGAATAGAATGTAATTTTTGTTATCCTTTGTAATATAAATAAAATATGTTTTGAGAAGTGCTGGCTTACATGAAGATGTGCTTGTGCGTTTATAATGATTTAATCAAAATTAGATTTGTCATTTGTTTGCCACGATTATAATATGATCGAACATAATTATATTAAACGAAAAAGAAAATAATTTCTCTAGCTACATGTAATATTCCACATCTATTTTCAATTTGAATATTTTAAATCTCAAGTGCCGTGAAAAATTTGAAGAGTGCAAAATATTTTACACCTCTTATTTATCCTCCTTCTGGGAGCCATATCGATCGCCTTAATCATATTCTCGCCTCCCTATGGTGATATCGAAGTTACCCAGAATAAAATTATTAGATAGATTATTATGTAAGCTTATTACCCTCGTATACAATGTTGCAGAGTTTCAAAAGCTTTTGAAAAGTCTTATGTATTATACAACATGTTTTAAATAAATATGAAATAGCATTTTACATTCATTTTTACTGATATATTGAGTTGGAATTTAAAGATTTTTCATTATATTTTTTTCTTGTACACAGCAGAGTACGCCGAGACAACCTAGTATCAAGACAATCGTCTTAGAATTTCCGTCTTCTTCTATTCAAGGCATTGTGTATTGACTAGTAAAATCATAGCCGTTTATCGAATCAAAAATTAAACTAGTAATTTTTCCCGACTACTAAGGAAGGGTTATGTTTTTCGCGCGTATCTTGTATGCATGTAATATTCTTTATTACCTCATATCTCCAGGACCACTGAACGGATTTACTTAATTGAGGTATCGTTAGATATGTATTAGCAGCCTAAGTAATCTTACATAGGTGACGTTAAAAAAAAACAATCATGGCGGCTGTGGGACGCCATTATACTTAGTGAAAGAAAAATTTTTCGTTTTGAATACCACAATATGGGTATCAAATTGAAGAGCTCAATACGAGGAATTCAGAAAGGTATATCATGATTATCATTACCATAATGAATACTAACAAAAAAGTGAAAAATAAAAAAATATTTGTAAAAAAAAAACTCCGACTGCATAAAACTAAAAAGATAATAAACAAGCCCAATAGATTATTAGGATTAACAGTCGGGACCTATAAGTAATTCATCAATCAATAACATCTTTACCATAAACCACTCATCCCGGTCCCGACTGCATCAATAAAACTCTGCATATAATATATTTTTCTTTATTAAAAAATTTTTTTTTGTTCTGTTCATATTCTAAAAGCAACCTACTGTATGTGTTTATACGTAGTACTGTAGTAGTATACGTATGGCGTGTAAAGCTTTCCTCTTGAGGACGACATAGGGGGGCCGTAATGATAATTTACTATGTATCTCAACGTACTGCCACATTGAACATTTTATATGACTACTTCTTGACATGTTTTTTTTTTCACAAGATCCTTAAAATATGTATACATAAATAAAATATATAATACATTTTTCCCAATATCACTATCCTTTCAATATTACAGATGTTTTATAATCTCTTTGTATCTTTCGTTATAAATGATAATTAAATGTTTTGGGATTTCATTTGATTTTTATCACATATTCATCATGACATATTTAATAGAAAAATATGAAGTTTTTCATATCTATCTAGGTAGGCTATTCCTCGATAGAAAGTAGCCAATATGTTGCTCCACAACTTCCTCAATGGGTCAATTAAAGTCCCATAAAAATCAGTTCAGTGGTTCCGGATAAGCCCGGACAAACAGATAGATAAATTTTTTAAAATTGTTTGTTTGTATTTTAGTAACTTGAAAAAAATATTATTATTTTGAAAATACAGACAGAGATAAGTATAGATACAGAAGTATAGATTTGTTCAAATTTTTAAGAGCCCGCTGCGCACACATATAACACCGATCGATGCAATTAGATGTATAACGAAAATGCATAAAGATTGGCCTATTTTCCGAATAACATTATTGATATAAAGTGCACATATCAAATGACTCGGTGCTCCCAGAATATTTAAATAAGTTTTATTTTCACATAGCTTTTAGTGTGGAATATAACTGGCATTTGTACTTTTTTATAAAATAATTAAACCAACAAAAAACAAAAAACACCTTTTAAATAATTTAGTTCTTAGGCTAATAGTTCTTAGGTAAATATCTACGTAAGAAATTTTGAGGCGGCCGTGTCACAATGTGTTCATTTTTCGAAAGTTTTAATTGTTCCATTGGCGGATAAACTTTGATGCTGTAGGCTGTTTTTGCCATCCTTACCTCTACTGTTATTGTTTTGTAAGTTATTGCTACTATCTGACCGAGGTTTGGATTAATGTAAGTAACCATCAAAATTAGATCCTTTTTAGAAAAAAATAAATTGCTACCAGTACAATCACTGCCATACAAAAAGCACTTGTCATTAACCGGTTTAAACCAAGCAAGTGTTGCGCCGCGCTCAATCAGTCGACACACCTACACTGTCTGTGTATAAATCACAATGCTTTCGGCTTAAGCCTCGCGAAATTTTAGGAAAATAAAATAGAATTTTCAAATAACAATGTTGTTTTTAATTTAAATTACTTTTAACTTTTAAAGAATCAACAATTTAAATTAAAAAGGACAGCAACACTTTAGAGCATTCAGGCCATCAATGGTTGACTGATCGGCCCTAACTCCGACCTTCACTTCCTCTAAATGATATATGGGACTGGAGGCGATGACAGCAGTACTATTAGCTTATATGCGGAAGGAGAGTCCAGAAAATGTCCCTCCTTGCGCCGCAAGCATAATCTTCATTTATTTCATATTTTCTGGAATTGTCCAATTAAAAGACTGAACAAAAACTTTGACAAAATTTGTCTCTAACATGTTCCAGGGCGATACTCAAAACTCTAACTAGAATGCCATTGAGAAGTACAGGCGCGTCGTGGCGCAGAAGCACAAGCGTGTGCCATTCAAGGAAATTAAATATTAAATATTTAAATTTTTGTCGTTCTGGTCTCGAGGCAAAACAACGGCGTTAAGTTCCGGCGTTAAAACCAATCGCGATGTGCTTGTCGTGACAGGATTAAGCAAATCACACCGTGCCACAAGATACGTAAAATGTCGAAAGTAGGTTAGAAAAAGAAAACATACAATCTCAAAACAAGTTTATTTCTGCTTACTCTATAAAATACAAGAGACCATCGTGAGCCAGCGCCACAGCGTCTGACTGTAAGCGCGATGGGCGTGGGTTCGTTTCCCTTTCAATTTATATTCTCATTTTCGTATCGTAACGAATTACGGCGTTATATTAAACGCGCGCAAATCTCTAGCACTTCGTGACGTCACAGGGTACCGCGGTGATTCAGTTTGATTTTTAATACCTTAATCAGCTTGGAAGATACGAATAAAATAAAAACAGACAGTTTGTCTCAAGTTATCTTTTTGGATATGCTGGTAGTAAGAAAATTGGTGTGTGACTCATTAGACAAATCATTTCGACGATACTTACTATCTGTAAAATATGTGGGGCATTCCACGCAAAACGAATAGTCGAACTCGAGGTCTCCGATTTTGGTTATTTTTTAATATGTTAGACCTATATGGCAAGACTATTGCACAATATTTTGATAGTACAGTGTTTAGTTTAGGAATTTGGGGGCTTGAAGTCGTGAGTAACTGGTGGACATGTACTCCTTCAAATCTCATTATCCAGTATTATTAAATGACAAATAAATAAAGTATTGGAATAGATTCCTTATTAAATGAACTTTTTAACAGTGTTTTAGTTAAATAAAATTATTTTATTTTTCCATAAAAAAAAATGGTTTTTATTTTATGACATGGAATTTCAGAAAATAGCAATAATACCTATATAGTTTGAAATTTATTGTCGGAAAATAACTACTTTTGCTACCTGTCCGCTTAGCGGAGAATGACTCATATATATCTTTAGTATTTATATACTCGGCTAAATTTATTTTCCCCAAATCAATTACATAATTGAAAAAAAACTGCTTAGTCACGTTGCCTAAGGGTTTAATTTATGAGCTCTATATACCCACTTCCGCGTATTGTTTCACGATAAATATAATATGCAATCGTGGTGTTGGACAGTACTCTGTTTTAAAAAGAAATAAAGGCGGAAAAAACAGTTAAATGCGTGTCAGGCTTTGTTATCGAGGGTTCCGTATCAATTTATATTCCGGATTGTAGGCCAACGAGAAGTACAAATTTTTAATTGGCTACAAATATAAGTTTGTAATGGTTTTTTTTTCTGTTATATATTCATTTTTCGGATTTTTTTTTCATTTTTTTACCAAGTGTCATAATTGGAGGTCCACGGAAAGCACTCTAGGTTTTGATTGCGCGGTGAATTTTATACAAACTGCAGCAAATGCAAAAACGCTCTTATCTTTTGATTGTGTTGAATTAGAAGTTTATTATTTTATACCAGAATATTTGATATTAATTTCACCTTAATATCTCTACGCAATCATGACATGAATGGTCTTCACAGATGCTTAAACAGACGTATAGACAGACGAACAACAAAATCTAGTAAGGGTTCCGTTTTTTGCTAAAAAAAATCAAAAAAATAATAAGAAAACTTTATTGTGATTTTACAGTAAGAGAAAAATCTTAAAGTTATTCAGTCATATTAATTATGATTTCTAAGCTAAGGTAGTCAAGGGCTAGTGGTGGTTAAATTACGAACCCTAAATTAAAAATATTCTTAAGTACAGATAAGCTCGAGTTGAGATGAAACTGAGCGCTTTGATTACGCAAAGCCGTCGTCTAAAGAAAAATCGAGATAAACCAGGATGCGGGTAAGCTTAATTCTGTAAGTAACAATAATCTGTTTTTATTTTATAAAAAGATGCCATACTTTCAAAGTGCTTAACTATACAAACAATGGATGTGAATTCGATTTTCACTTTGGAAAATAGTGATATTTAATAATGCGTGTAACCGATCTGACATTACACAGTGCGGTGATAGGTTACAATGTTTTTAAGTACAGTAGAAACTCTATTATCCGGCCCTCAGTTATACGGATTCGCGATTATCCGGACTACAGACCAACTGTATTAAATGTACCTACAAGTCGTATCAATGCAAGCATGAACGTGTCGAATCTAGCACCACCCCGCCCGCGCCGCGTCCCATCGTCATACATCTTAAGATATCTTATTAAACATTGATTTTCACTTTATGTATTAGTTGTTTTAATTAAATTTATATCACAACGTATGTGCATACTTACATATTCTAAATACCCGATGAACCGATTTTCCAGACTTTGGATTATCCGGATTTTCGATTATCCGAATGCCTACCAACAACAATTAGTCCGGTTAATCGAGTTTCTACTGTAATCAAATAATATCGTGTTACATTCAATTATCAACTTAAATTGCAAAATGTCTTCTGTTGAGATTTGATTTTTTTTTATTTTCTTCTTCTTCAGCTTCACACTGTATCCCGCACACAGCAGGAACCTAGTGTTAAGATATTCCGTTCCCCACTTTCCGAGTACTGGAGGCGTTGCGTATTGAGTAGCGGAATTCAACGCCGCGTTTTGCCTCGACACCAGAGTGAAGAAATGACAATATAAAAGTTAATAAATATTTCATTTTCTCGAGTGGGATTAGAACCCACAACCAGTCGATTTTACAGTCACACTTTGTTCCCCTGTGCCACGACTGGGCTTTTTTTTATTTTAATACTTCTAAATATGGCTATGTATAATATACAATATTGTTATACTGTATTGCATTCAAAATATTTTCATAAATACATATATCACTATTTCAGTATCACTCAAACATAATAAAAACATGATATCTAAACAAAGAGTTATATGTGTCTTCCTTATACCATGTCGGGTTGAGCACTACACGTTGCAATTTCATTGTGTACTTTCACAAAATACACAGCAATAAGGGGTGAAGATACAGAACAAAATCCCGCTCACGACGCACATTTGCGTAATGCGGGGCGTATTCGCCTCGGAAATAGTTAAACTTGGTAGAAAACACAGCAATAACACTAAAAGGATAAAACAATTCGTTAGTAAAAAATATATAAATGCTACTGTTTTGGTTGAATTTTTATTAAAATCATACCGGGGCTTATCTAGCCTTTCTTTTAAGCAAATTGAAATTCTTATTAGGATCTCGAAATCCGCTAACATTTACTGATGTTGTGTCATAATAAAAATATTTAAATATAGCGTCGCCGCAAAATTTAAAACGGAATAACTTGTTATTAAGTTTCTCACTGCAAATGCATGCAGCGAAGCTGCATAGCTTGAAGAAATAAAAAATACTTAACTTAAATAACCACTACAGAAGTCACAAGATATAATTTCGAGTGAATTAAATATCTCGCTCATTTGAATAAATGTAATAAGTAGACGTTGGATTATTTGCACTAACAAAATGCCCAAATATGCACTAAATATGCAAAATCAAAAGAACATTTAGTATTAGAATTTATGTGTGTATTTTCACAGTATACTTAAATATATTAATATTAGAATTTGAATGACATGTTAACATATAATAAACGATTATTTCAAAGAATTTGAAGATTTATTTATTTCAACAATTCTGCTGAGTGGTTTTTTAGCTTCTAGAATTGTAATATATCAATTACCGACCTAATTTTTATGTCTTTTTTATCTTTCATGTACAGTATCGACTTTTTTATCCTTTTATTATATAAAGAGATAATTGTTCTTGTCATAAGTCACACAAATATAAACTTGTGATGTTTGTCATTTACTGACGTTACCTGACAGAATTCAAATTTGGCGCCATTTCTGCAGAAACCTTTTTAGGCAGAGTTAGTCCGATGCCGTTGATGTATGAATGCATCAATTTTCTTTATTCCTTCGAGACCGGGATTTTTAAACAAAAATATATTTAATTTCACATATTTAAATATATTTAATTTACGTGGAGGTATTTGTAAACGTGTTAGGCGTTATACAACACGTTTTACACGTATACATGAACTACTGACTCGTAACTACTGAAATGAAAAAGTGCTAAAATATGCAATAACGCTAGTATAATAGAATAATATGCATTTGCATATGCAAACATGCAAATGCATATAATTCGATGTCTAGTAATAAGAAAAATATAAAGAATATCTAGATTTTTAGGCATTTATACGTATCTATTGCCAAAAATCTTTTGAATTATTTTAAAGGAAAATATTTTTACTTTCATTTATGACCAGTGTATAGCCGCAATTATTTAAATCCTTCTGTGACTGTGTTCTGCAATCCATGATAAAGCGTCTTCCCTTTTAACCTCTGCGTGTTTTGGTCGCATTTTTCCTACTTATTAAGGTAGGTATTAATACGAAACCATTTTTATAATTTTTATTATACTTAGTATTTTTTTCTGATAAATAACAAATATATATTGAGGCTGTCGTGGCGCAGGGGTGTATTATAATTTATTGTATTGTATATAATTATAATAAAGAAAAATTACATTATGGTATAATTTCAATCAATATAAAATGGTAAAAGTGAATATTATATTTATTTTGATCAGGAATTATATAAAATTATAGAAAATACATTAACTATAACCAGATAATTTTAAATTTAAATTAAATGTATTAAAATGGTTACTGTGGCTTAATCTTCATAAATAAACATATACAATCGCGAATTATTTTAATAGTTTTTTGTTAGGAAATATTTTTGCAGAACATTGTTCTATGTGCCTCTTAAGGTTGAGTCGGCGAAGCGTTCAGGAAGCCCATTTACGGCGACCTTTTCTACAACAACTAAAACAACGAAATCAATGGAAAAGCAAAAAAGTTACTTACGAATTTACAATAAAAGTATAGATGTATGCATATCTTTTACTGGCTTAAGCCAGTAAAAAATATTTCTTTTAATAATGATTGTGTTAAAGTTAAAGGTACCAACATTACTATCGTTAGATTGTCAATTTTCTACATTAATGTATTTTGCGCTGAATGAAATTGCTTTTTTTTTTCAGCTTCACGCTGTATTCCGCATACTGTATGGTAGGCAGAGGGAACTTGGTTTTAAGATACTCCGTTTCCCACTTTCAGCCAAATTCTGAAGGTATTGCATGTTGAGTGGCGAAACTCAACGCCGCGCTTTGTGTCGCTACCATTCTTTATATTATAGTATTAATACAAAAGATCAATTCATACAGCTTATTAAGACATGCGATTAGATGTGAAAATTAAAGTATCTACTACAATAAATAATAAAAGTATCTACTACAATAGTTACTACTACAATATTTCGGCAAATCAAATTAAGTTTTTCTTAAATATATTTAATGATATGATATAAAGAGATGTTGTCAACATAAATAAGTAGCAACAAGCGTATAAGAATTTTCACGTAAATTAATGAGAATATAAGTATTAGTAGTCAGGGCGTTTATACGGTTTCCAAAAGACAAAAGAAAGGGTGTGAGGCGGATTCTAATCCCGCTACGTTCAAATTTATAAACGTTTTCTGAAGTATTCTTCTTTCTTAAGTGTGGAATAATACTTTAAAATTGTTAACAGATTAGAATGTAGACCCTAACGTTACAAAATTCCACATTAAGGAGGCTACGATAGAACGTTTTCTTGTTCACAGCGCGATTTTGTGCCTCTCTCCAGAATTGGACGGATGGCCTGAGCTTATAGACTAAGGGATTTTCCAGTACCAGACATGCTGGTATTGTCTTGGGATACTGTTTCTCTCATTCTAAGATATATAAGTGGAGATCGGAAGTCCGGTATTATCTAATCCGGTATACAATGGCGAAAAGCAGTGGCTTTTTACCATTTTATTTTTGTCACTGACCGGACTTAAATAGCGATTAAAATCTGGCCTAGTCTGGCCATAAGTATTGTCATCGCTGGTGACGTGACTCTTCCACACATACTTTAGTCGCCTCTTACGACACTATCACGGCGAAACCGGAATCGGATTTGCCTTGTCTACCTTGCTTAGCACATAGTTCATACTTACAAGTACACACTTCCGCTTCCCACTTTCCGCCGATTTCTATTGGTGTTGCGTGTTGAGTGGCGGAACTCAACGCTGAGCTTTGTCTCGTTACAAAAGCGAGGAAATGTTAATATTCAATATTTCATTTTCTCGAGTGGGAATCGCACCCACAACCTGCCGCATTTAATGTTGCACGCTTGTGCCCATGCGCCTGGTGTCTAAGGAATTTATTTAAAGAATTCTAGTTTAAATTTAAAATCCACAGGCAGAAGACGATCGTCCTATAAATAAACAAAATTTCCCAATTAATTAGCAATACTGTTAACTAAAGTTAGTCTTCAAACCGATACGAATATTGATTGGTTAAGTTTCTTAAACGAATATTCACCTTCAAACAAAGTATCAATCAATGCTTCCCAACTCAACTTTGAAATCCTCGTTTTAACTACCTTTGACTTCCACGACAATAAACGAAAACTACTTACGCTATTTTATTTTTACTAGAGAACACGTAAACAATTTTTGAATTGCAGAACACAGTCACAGAAGGATTTAAATAATCGCGGCTATACACTGGTCATAAGTGAAAGTAAAAATATGTTTCTTTAAAATAATTCAAAAGATTTTTGATTTGATTTTTTTTCTTTATATTTTTCTTATTACTAGACATCGAATTATATGCATTTGCATGTTTGCATATGCAAATGCATATAATTTTAGTACTTTTTCATTTCAGTAGATACGAGTTACTGACTCGTTCATGTATACGTGTAAAACGTGTTGTATAACGCCTAACACGTTTACAAATACCTCCACGTAACTACTGAAATTAAATGTATTTTTGTATACAAATCCCGGTCTCGAAGGAATAAAGAAAATTGATGTATTTATCAACGGCATCGGACTAACTCTGCCTGAAAAGGTTTCTGCAGAAATGGCGTCAAATTTAAATTCTATCAGTTAACGTCAGTAAATGTTAAAACATAATTTTCAGCCTTTTAATTTATATTGTGACAAACCTCGCAAGTTTATATTTGTGTGACTTATGATAAGAACAATTATCTCTACAGGATGGAAAAGGCAGCGCTCCTTTTACGGAAACAGCATATAGGGTAAAATATTTCAAACCCATACCTAAAGAAATTAATCAAGATAACTCTACAGTTTAGATGTAAGATTTTTTTTCTTACTTCGAGTGGGAATCAAACAGACAATCTGACGCGAATATAGTTGCATGCTTGTGGTCCTGCACTATAAATCTTGTTTATTTATCTTCTTCTCGTCTTTATTTATAAAATGAGTAGAAATTCGTTCCGAAATTTAGCATAATTATTTGACTGAAGGCGCATATTTAAATATGCTGTCTTTAAATTAAATATTTTCCTGGAGTGGGAATAGAATAGGTTCTATTCCGACTCGAGGAAAATATTTTTATTTACACAACAGGTTGCCTACAACCTGTCCTGTGTTCACAGTTACATCTTGTGTCCCTGCGCCACGACTGACCTCAAATTTTCTCATCATTTTATTTATTTCTAGTCGGAATCGAATCCATAATCTGTTTTAGTTCGTATATCACTCCATAAATTCTTACAGTTATTCGCGAAATCTTACGATAGACGTGCGCACTGCCATGAGTTCAGTGAAGTACTGCTGATCGAGCGATCGCCGTCCAAACGCTTCGATAAATTGTGCAAACGCAATCGAGAACGATTTATTTAATGTAATCTATCAATCTGGTTTTCATACATTTATCGTTAAGATAAATCGTTACGTGTGAAGCAGGCATTATTATTGTAGTAAAATAAAAAAATCAATTGTCGCCGTTAGATTAGCCTGTATCTGCCACAAAAGGACGAAAATAATTTTCAGAACCGAACTTAATTTTTGCTGAATATTTTTCTACAGCTGCTGAAATTTTGTAATAAACACGATTTAGGCGCAGTTCATCGAGCCTCCGTACGTAAGAATTATACAACAATATTTAATAAAAATAAAGTACTAAGATATGCTTACGAATCACATATAATTTTCACATATAAGTAAAATAAAATAAATAATATTATAATCACAGAAAATTATTAATATTCATAATTTATTAATATTTATAATTAAAAATGAATAATTAACTAAAAATTGAGGCCAGTCGTGGCGCAACGGCACGAGGTGTGACTGTAAAACTGACTGGTTGTGGGTTCGATCCCCACTCGATGAGATGAAATATTTACTTAAATTTACATTTCCATTTCTTCGCTCTGGCGTCGAGATTAAGCGCGGCGTTGAGTTCTGCCACTCAACACGCAATGCCTCTGGAGGCATTGCGTGTTGTGCACCTATAAGTAATTTTTCAATCAATAAAATCTTTACCAGGGACCCTGCATAATTTAAAAAGGTCCCGACTGTTAATCCTAATAAACTATTGGACTTGTTTATTTTCTTTTTAGTTTTATGTAGTCGGGGTTTTTGTTTTTACAAATATTTTTTATATTTATTTACATTTATGCTTTCTTACTAATCCTATTGAAAATTGAAAATATTTTAAATTAATATTCATATAGATAAAGCAGTCGAAGCCACGCGGCTCCGCTAGTAGGTCCATAAATTAAAAACAACCATTTGACCTCTAACTTAAATAAAATCTGTTGAAATTATTAATAACCTTTATGACGTTCCAAAGCCTTTGAGCCCGCTAAATTAATATAAATCGACATAAAAATACAACTTTCGATATTTTTCGATGAACTGCTTTCAACAACGCAAAAATGTTTGTAGTTTACTTTAATTTCTTGTTTACATTTTTATATTGTAACATTTTTAGTTATTTCATTTCTTCTTTTTTTATTTTTAGTAGTAGTGGCAAAAATATAAATTGTGTTAAGTTATGTTAACAAAGATCTTAAATTAACGATTTTTATCTAAATAGATCGACATCTACCTAGATTATATTCTTTCTTGGTAATAACATATTTATAAAAAACACCTTATTGTTTACATTTTAATCCGCTTGAAAAGTTCCGCTTGCTAGTGTAAACGAAGTAGTTACAAGCCACTGTACACAATAACTTAAGGGAACTTAGTTTTATCCGCACCTGGTGCGACAATTCGTGGCGTTTCGCTAAAATAAAACCTTCCTAGAATTTAATTAAACGGAACTTATTACTTGACTAAATGTAAAACATTAAGTTAAATATACTATATTATATGTAAAGTGAGTTAAAATGAGTAATTAATTAATTGAGGAACTAGAGGCTGAAGTGGCGCAGTGGCACTATGACTGTAACGCGACAGTTGTGGGTTTCATTCTCACTTGGAGGACTGAATTATTATTTATTAATATTTTCAATTATTCGCTGTGGTACCAGGTTGAGCACCAGCACCATTCACGGCTCCAGAATTGAATTGAAGAGAAGAAATGAAAATATTCATAAATAATAACTCAATCCCCAAAGTAGGGATCGAACCCACAGCCGTCCCGATACAGTCACAGTTACGCCCCTTGTACCACGACGGCCTCGCGTGAACAGGATGTTATTTGAAATTTACTAAGACGTTTAAGTTTTCACATTTCCAATATTGTTAGGACAAAATTATTTCAATCTTTAATACATATTAAAGACTTTCTGCCCACATCTGGGGTCTATCAAATCCAGTGAACAGAAACATTTTAATGCATATCCACTGAACAGATCATTACCTATATTTGACCTAATATTTATATACAATCTTCCATATAAATAATTTCATCAGACAACTATTTCTTTGAACTTTGTTGACATCCAAACGGCTTAAGAAAAATATTAGAAAAATATTTTTAAACCGTTTTTTTATTTGTTATTTGAAATCAAGTAGGTTATATATAAATACACTAGAGGACGCGCGCGGCTTCGCCCGCTTATTAGAAGTGAAATCTAAAAAAACCACGTTCAATAAAATATTTTTAACAGTCTGAATTTAGATTTTTATAAAAATCGGTGGCAATTTAAAGATTTTTCCATATAAATTTTCAACCCCTTATTTGATCCCTTAGGGGGTGAATTCTTAAAAACCATGAAACACGTGTTCAATGAAATATTTTTAAGAGTCTGAATTTCAAATTTTATAAAAATCGGTGCAGATTAAATTTTTTTTCCATACAAACTTTCAACCCCTATTTCATCCCTTTAGGGTTAAAATTTTTCAAATTCCCTTCTTAGTGGATGTCCAGAATATGAAAATAAACATCTGCCCAAGTTCCACGTTTCTACCATCAGCGGTTACGGCTCTTCGTGCGTCTTACCTCAGTCAGTCAGCACAAGTCCTTTTATATATATAGATATTAAATCAGCCATTTTCTCGCGGATGCCATCTTAAATAAGCAACAATACTGATTATATATAATTTCACAGTCTTTTCTAACGACAAAGAAATCAAATACCTTATATTTCAAATTTCATCACCAAATACGTCTTGGAATATTTCATCTATCTGTTATAAGCGGAAACAAAACGTTTTGAAATAAACTTGTAACAGTATTTACCTTGGGTATGCTACATCATATAAGAAGTAAGAATAATAATATGCATAGCAATAATAGCGTCCGCCTAGAATTCTAATACCTTTGTTCGTACGAAGAAAATACTCGAGACGCGACTGCAGGTTGAGTGCCGTACATTTATTTGTCATATCGGCAATAGCTTTGCAATAGTGCGCTCGATCCAACGACTTACATATAATGATCTCACAAATCAATCGACTACACGAATCACCATTCTAATACAATCTTAATAGAACAAGCGTAACAAGTACCTTCGGAAATATCACACACAGACGTTTCGAAGAGTTTAATAAAGTCTGTTGCAGCCGCCGTCTGGTAGTAGTTCAACGGGTCCTTCCTTCTTTGTTCTTTCTTTTATTAAAGTGGTTGTTCTTGGTTTTTCTTTAAAAGAACTTTGAGCAAGACTTGTCGAGTTTCCAGTTACTTAAATAAACTTTTGATAACACTTATCTTATTGAAAAGATATCGTCTGATTTTAATATAAAATTCATGTGTACAAAGGAGAATGAAACTTTTGGGCCGTCACGTAAAGAATTGAGATGTGATCTAAAAAATTACATTTTTTTTTTATTTTTAGAATAGCAAATAATAAATTAATTGACATTCTGGAAGTGGAGAAAAATGAAAAAAAAAATAAGATTTAGATCCTTAATCGATTAAAATCAACCATATTTTAAATCATAGATGTGACAGCTGATTGACAATCACACCTTGTCTAATGATTTTTTGCATTTTTGCTTCTGTTTGTCATCGCAAAATCAGGCCATTAAATAAAAAACATAAAAAAAAAACATTTGCTTCTGTCATTACGTTCGTGTCATAACGCATCGACGTTTTGAATGTTTTCCCGTTTGTTTGATATTTTCAACGACTACTGTTTTGTTTTTCTCGGATTTTGACTCTGCCTACTTTGTACGACCCTCGCTTCCTCACTGGACTCTGAAATCTTTTGGATCTTACGACCGCCACGCTATGGATATGAATCGCTGTGTGAATTGTGGGATAGCCAATGGACACTGCAATACCCTAGTCCGACGACCTTTAGACGATGAAAACCACCACAACCTGG
>JAATLQ010033962.1:0-20257 GCA_013421005.1 Heliconius erato x Heliconius himera | reverse complement strand
TTTTTCCAATTCCTTATGCGATTTTCTTTCAAATGATGTGCGATTCACATAAAAAACATATGAGTGCAATTTTCTCCAAAAACGAGTTACGAAAAACATTAATTAAAGGTGATTGCGGCAGGATTTTTTTGGGCAACCCTAGTGTAATCTATTCTACTATCATGTATCATTCTTAAATATAAGTTTCATTAGAAAATCTAATCCCTACAGTTTTAAACGATGGGATCTCCACCTACTAGATATAGATTCAAAATTTCGTCCACATTTCTCCGGCTTATAGCGGTGCTTGTCACTGATAACTGTGTTTTGATTGACGAGGCTTACTCCGATATAAGCCATCGAACGTTGCAAAAACTTCACGTCCATTGGTATTTATTCGATTAAATTTTGACAGCGATAAACCGTTTTGGGACGCGATAAACGCGGTTGTGGGTTCGATTCCTACTCAGAGGAATGAGTGTTCTAAAAACGTTTATACTATTTTCATTTAATAAAATTTTCATTTTATAAATTTTGGTTTAGCGGACAGAATGCCTTGACACTAGCCACTCTACCTCCCATTTGTAATTATACAAGCTACATCTATATCTATATATATATAAAAGGACTTGTGCTGACTGACTGAGGTAAGACGCACGCAGAGCCGTAACCGCTGATGGTAGAAACGTGAAATTTGGGCAGATGTTTATTTTCATATTCTGGACATCCACTAAGACAGGATTTTGAAAAATTTTAACCCTAAAGGGACGAAATAGGGGTTGAAAGTTTGTATGGAAAAAAAAATAATCTGTACCGATTTTTATAAAATTTGAAATTCAGACTCTTAAAAATATTTCATTGAACACGTGTTTCATGGTTTTTAAGAATTCACTCCTAATAAGCGGGCAAAGCCGCGCGCGTCCTCTTGTTAAATATATAAAAGGACTTGTGCTGACTGACTGAGGTAAGACGCACGCAGAGCCGTAACCGCTGATGGTAGAAACGTGAAATTTGGGCAGATGTTTATTTTCATATTCTGGACATCCACTAAGAAGGGAATTTGAAAAATTTTAACCCTAAAGGGATGAAACAGGGGTTGAAAGTTTGTATGGAAAAAAAAATTAATCTGTACCGATTTTTATAAAATTTGAAATTTAGACTCTTAAAAATATTTTATTGAACACGTATTTCGTAGTTTTTTTAGAATTCACTCCTAATAAGCGGGCGAAGCCGCGCGCGCCCTCTAGTATTAAATAGAACTGCATACAATATAATTTTACTATTTAAATAGTAATATGTTAACATATTATAACATAATAATGTAAGAGACGACATTGCGTGCTGGTATATCTATATCAATATACGTATAATAAAATTTTAAGTGATCGCCGTCTGGACCTGGAAGATATGTGAGAAAATCTTTTATCGGCGACAAAACATTAGTTCTTTAAATTTTATGCGTTTGCTGACGTAAATCTCAGAATCAGCTTGACAAATTGTAGTTTTCACTATAGGATTTAGGTAAACCTCCTTAACATTTTGTTTTTTTTCCTGAAGCTGATGATGCTTTTTTTAAAGATTTTAAATGTAACCTTCCTAATTGAGAATCGAATCCACAACCATCAAGTTAAAAAAACAAAGACTTATTTTCTTTAAATTTATTTCCAATATAAATATTATTTTAACAAACATTCCTTAGAATGCTTGCGTTATCCATACTTCTAGGTTGCTATTCAACTCAATATGGTATTTTAACTATTAGACTCGAAGTTATTCAACTCCGTAATGTTAGTTTTAACAGAGGTTGCTAGATATAAATGCTTATAACTGAGTTTAATGAGTCTAACTTAGTAAATTATATCACTAAATGAATGTCGGTACGGTTTTTGTGAATTTGATTCTCTTTCAAAAATGTATATATTTGTAAAATGTATTAAATTTTTATTTATTTTTATAATGTTCTCTTGCATTTTTGTTAATTTTATTTTAATTTAGAGGAGAGTCCAGTCATGGGGCAGGGGCTCATGCGTATGACTGTAAGGTAACCGTTGTAGGTTCGATTCTCATTTGGGGGAATAGATAATCATTTATTCATATTTTCATTTCTTGCTCTAGTGCCAAGGCAAAAAACGTGGCATTGAATTCCACCACCCAACATGTAATGCGTCAAAAATTCAGCGTAAAGTCGAGAATGGAGTGTCTTAACACTAGGATTCCTCCGCTGCTGCTGCATGCGGGATACAGCGTGAAGCTGATTTTTTTTTTAGTATAGACTTCAAGAATATTACTAAAATTGCCCTTCACCTGTTACATAACTACAGCAAGGTATAATTTACAACAGCAGGCACGCTAATACCGCCTCTACATAACGGAGCTTAATAAAACGTTCAAGCAAAGAAGTCTATTAATTTGCGTCTTTTGTACTTTGTGTTGCTTGTGATAAGAATTTATAATGGTAAAAAGAATATTCAAATCGTGGGATAGGTGAGGAATTAGTAAGCTCGTTTAAAGAAATTTGTCCTTTTAGTTCCAAGTATCTCATATGTATCAAGGTAAATAAACAGAATATAGTGTTAAGACACTCCGTTTTATACTTTCTACCTGTTTTATTCTATATTTATACAACAAATATCGTTGAAAGTAAAAACCTAGTTGTGAAAAAATATAAAAATAACTTTTGTTATAGTCACGTTTAAAATAAATGATATTTGTATTTTAAAAAATCTGCTTTGAGTAAGCAAGTGGACGTCGGCTTAAGTTTGAACTTTTAGTCACGAGTGAGATTTACGTTAACAATTCTCTGCTTTTCCTCGAACTTTATCTAGCTGGAATCGAACCTAACACCATCGCCCTTACAATGAGAATCTACAAAAATGCAACCAATCCACCTTGTAAAATGTAAATTTTACCCAATTTTAAAACATACATATACATATAAATGGCAGCCAAACGTGTCCATTGCAGTGTAAAGCCTGTGTCCATTACGAGACGTTATTACAGTAACGAAGACAAAGTGCGACCGGCGTCGGGTATTAAGTGCGGCGTGAGTTATGAGAAAACTCTACTTATAAATATATTATTATGTCAAATAGTATTAAGAGAATGAAATTTAACGAGAATGGCGAAATTTTCTGTGTGAATATATCAAATTGTAATTTGATGGCATGTCATTTTTTTTAGCTTAACGGCGCATCGAGCAGGAACTTAGTGATAAAGTCCAATTTTCAAGACATAGCTTGTTGAGTGGCGGAACTTAACGCTGAGCTTTGTCCTTGTTATGTTGTCTTGTTAAAAATAAAATGATTCACTCTCCCTAGTGGAAAGAATGAGAATCGTATCCACTACCGTCGCGTTTTACACGGCAGTCTCCATATTGATACAATTTTAAAATAAAATAACTCATAAAATAATATTAATATATCTCCATACGTGGCCGAAGTTTTCTCACAATGCCCCTCAAGTATATGATTTATAGTCCCAAGTGACCTTTAAAGTACTATTTCAGGTACTATTCATCATACAGACGTTTAATACTGCTATGATATATGCAATTCTGTAAGAGCTGAGGGAAATTTAAATTTACTATTATATGATTAGAAGAGGCCATTGTAGAGTCTGTAAATACGAGGTTTGTGGACAGGACTTGATAACGTTACCAATTCACATTAAAAATAACGTTAACTGCCGGTAATTCCATATAGATACTTGAGCTTGAAAATTGTTACGATTTGATAGCGTTACTTGGTAACTTAGTGGCAAAACTCAACGCCGCGCTTTGCCTCGATACCAGAGCGGAGAGATGGAAATATAAATTTAAATAAATATTTCATCTCCTCGAGTGGGGATCGAACCCACAATCAGTCGATTTTACAGTCACACTTTGTACCACTGTGCCACGACTGACCTCAACGTAATGATAACGTTATTAATTGCGTTAAGTCTTAACTTAATTTTACGCGACGTTGCTGGTTTCTCCGAGTCGGTCGACGTGGTGGGTATCGGCTTCCTAGAATGCGCTTGCATATTTATTAAAACTATCCAACCAATTGACGCATTCAATACGCGTTGCCATAGCAACGTATGTACACGTCATTCTGTACAGTAGTGTATATTGCCATAAATGTTATGTTTATTTTATTAATCTAAAATATTTTATGTAAAATTAAACTATTTAATTATTTATTTAATACATTGAATTACGTTTGTGTTTTGAGACAGTAACAAAACTAGATCATAACAATATCATTTTAACCACTAAGGGAATTGGATTGTCTAATTTTCTCGCTCTGATAAAAAAAAATTATGTTAAGTGTAAAAAACTGTGTACTTTAAAATTGTATGTTAAGTGTCGGAGTTCAACGCCGCGCTTCATCTTGTTATCAGAGCGAGGTAATGGAAATAATCGTTCGAGTGGGTATCGAATACATATGGCCGAGAACTAGTACATTTATAATTTCGGTCTCCCATTTTCAATACAAAATATTGTTTTAAATTCAGTACAGATGAACTATTACCGAATATGTGAAACAATTTAGAATTTCATTGTCAACAGCTTTTCCTTCATAAAAGAAAGATTGCAAACAGATGTTTATAAGACAACGTTCGTGCCTCGACCGTCTTGGATTCGGCGTTTTATTTTGATAACTTCACATTTCTCTGTGTTTGTTATTTTATGAGTACTGAGAAATATTTTTTATTTATGAAAGTAATAAATAAATAATAATAATAAATATTATATTTAGAACGGGTTTGGTTATTATAATAGCGTTAAATAAATTTATATTGATCATTTGTTATCTGCAAAAAAATTACTGAAATTTTCTATTTTCATTTACCTTATAAAAATAGGTATTACTATACGCACCTTTATAGTTTTTTTTATAATTAATTCCATTAGAAAAATCATAATAGGCAACAAACATAACCTTTAGAACACGAACAGAGAGATATGTCACTAAATGATCATATTATACTTTATTTTTCAGCTCCACGCTGTATCCCATATGTAGCAGTAACAGGCGAAGGGAGTTTAGTGTTATGACACTCTGCTCCACACTTTCCGCTGAATTCTGACAGTCTCGTTGTATTGAGTGGTGAAAGTCTCTACAAAAATTATATTCCGTAATTAGAGCTGTATTAAGTATTAAGTGTAAAGGTTATGATTAGAAATAGATTAGCTTTGTTAACAAGACAAAGCGCGGTGTTGAGAGTCGCAACTCTAACACCGCAATGTCCCGTTAAACTGACCGACAAATAAGAAACAAAGTATCTTCTATTTACAGGATACAGCACAAATCTAAGCTAAATTACTTGAAATAAAAGAATATAACATTATGAATAATAAATACAATAACATGTTATACGTAATAAACGTATTATTAAAATAATACCCTTCCAACCGTCAATGGATATGGAAATGAAGTAAGTTTGTGAACAGAGGGCAATAAAGTTTGGGGTGACAAAGGATTGAATGAAAGTCTGTTCAGAACTTTTGCGATTAACGAATTTTTGCTTATTACTTGCTCTTGCGATCCCTTCACAAGGAATAAACAGGAATTTAGGTAACTGACCTTTCACTTTGTGAAAGGTGATTTATAGTATATTTATAGCTTCTATGTATATAAAATAATAGTAAATGTTATGAAATAGTTATATAAATATATCAATGTTATGAATTAAATATATAAATATGTAGCGATCGTGGCTTAGTGGAACAGCATCTGGCAGTAAACGCAATGATTTTAGGTGCAATCCCTATTCGAGAATTATGTTTAAAATTATTAATTTCATTTACCCAATGTTAAGATATTCAGTCCTCTGCTTTCTGTCCAACTTTTCATTTATTTGCTTGATGAGTGACGGAACTCAACGCGGCTTTGTCTTTTTTCCAGTGCGATAAAATAAAAATAATTCATTTCAGCAGGTGGAAATTGAGCCCACTACCGTGGCGTTTACACTCAAAACTCTGTGCCACTACAGCTTTACAACAGCCTCAAATATACATAACAATAACATACTGATTTGAGATGGTTTTTGACTTATCTAATATGAATATCATTTTAATTAAAGCTTCGAGCGAACAACATACTAGTTAAAAATTTCTACAAACAGTTTCACCACACTATATTAGAGAAGTTATATTTTAGTAGTAGGGGTTATTGCTCACCTCAATTGGGATTAGTTTTTAATTGTTTTAGTTTATCATACGTATTTGATGTAATTGAATTGAATGAGATTGAAATATATGTATGTAAATAACGTTACTTACATATATACTACGTATGTATATTTCGTCGAGGCCAGTCGTGGCGCAGGGGCACAAAGTGTGACTGTAAAACCGACTGGTTGTGAGTTCGATCCCCACTCGAGGAAATGAAATAATTTCTTAAATTAATATTTCTATTTCATCGCTCTTGTGTCGAGGCAAAGCACGACGTTGAGTTTTGCCACTCAACACGCAATGCCAATCCGGCAGAAAGTGGGGAACGGAGTGTCTTAACACTATGTTCGGGATACATCGTGAAGCTGATTTATTAGATTGGACTATTTTTTTTTTACTTGCAGTGAAAGTATTATTCTGGACACTGAAAAAATATGCCTGTAAAAAGGGCAACTCTTAATTTTTAACCGATTTCTGTAAGAAAAGGAGGTTATTAATTCGACTTTTTTTATGTTTGCCTCAGAAATTTTGACAGGGTGAACCGAATTTGATCATTTTTTTTATTTGAAAGCTAGTGAGTGCTTCCTGTGTGGTCTCATTTTTTTTGGTCAATTTCTGACAATGGTATCTATGAGAAAATCACATAAGTCTTAAATTTGCATAAGGTATTGTAACTGATATCCCAAACACCTTTGAAAATAATATTATTAAGATTATATTAGAATGGTGATTCGTGATGTTGATTGATTTGTGAGAACAATATAAATTGTTGGAACGAACGCACTACCGCAAGGCGGCCGATATGTTAACTAAATGCACGGCACACCCTCCACAGTCGTGTCTTGAACCATAAGCGGACACTACTACATACACCGGAGCTGGGACATAAAATAGCATCACACACCTACTAGTCGTATACCAAGTAGTAGAAGTGGTATACAATAATATCGTTGACCAACGCCATACAAGCATAGCTTACGTATAGCAAGCGTACTGCGAGACGGCATCAGCCACGACATAGTTAATGTCGCTATAACAGTTCGCATAAGCCCATCACGTCAGCCTTCGCGACGTCAAGCAACTTTCAATGTTATAATATTGGTCAAAGATCACTTTGATCCACAATATGTGTCATCATAGGATTCGAATTATCATAATATTATATTTATTAAACATTTCATACGAGTCTTTATGTGCATCATATTTATTTGTACCATGGTACTTAAGAGTTCGACTCGATCGCTGCCTTCCAACCAACGCTACCCACTACATAGACGAAACGACGGTTGTGACACTCGGGAGGACAATACATGAACTCGTCTCGATTAATTTGGCTTTAAAAATATATAGACTGTATTATTCATAATTAACTATGTTATTTATGCCATGCATATTTTATTTTATTTATTTATTTATTTTTAACTTACACAAGGTGCATACTGTTACAGTATGGACAAATAACTCAATCTCTCTCAAGTTAAGAAAGAATCATCAAAATCTATTCACCCAGTCAAAAGTTCTGAGGTAACAAACATTAAAAAAATACAATTACAAATCCTTTTCTTACACATGTTTTTTCAATATTCAGAACAATATTTTCACATTAATAAAAAGAAAAGAAAAAAAAAGCTTTGCCTGGCTACAAGAGCGAAGAAATAAAAATATTAAATATTTCATGCCCCAAGTGAGAATCAAACCCACAACCGAAACGCTTACAGCCGGTTATAGCATATATACATACATATAAAATAATACTGTATACAATTATCTTAATGAAGTCAGTCACTGTCGATCATCAAATGACAAAGCTCGCAGGAAATACGAGGGTATTTCAGTGGAATTAATCCCTCCGGGCTGAACTTAAATTACAGGCGGTGCAACGTTTTAGCACCACTGTGTGGGAAGGCTATACGTACACATGTTTATATTTACTTTATGTTGGTATTATTGTTTTAATTAATGAAATATACGCCTTTGTAACACTTAGAGACGATAATTAGAGTTTAATGGATATTAAATTAAAACAATTATATATATTTTTATTGTTTTTTTAACTCTTAGAGAAGATTTTTTCTTATCTTTCTTAGAAAATGTAAATGATGAACGTGCATGCTCTAAAAGTATGTTTACTAAAAAAGAAACAACAAAATACATTTTTATATATTCCTGCATTGAGCTACAGAACACTATATGCTTAAACACTCTTTTAGACCTCTTCTTTCATCCTAAACAGAATATTAATTACAAGTTAATTACCATATTCTTTATGCATTTAGATAAATGCATGAAAATGATTTTCTTTTTTTAGCTTTATTTCTCGTATATATCAGGGTAGATATAGGGAATCTAGTTTTAGGCATATTCTCCATTTTCCGCTTTATTATATCGAGACACTACGTGTTGATTGAAGAAACTCAAAATATAATTCAACAACTGAGTTCCTCAGGTTGCTACGTATTGAAATAATTGATTAATTGAAACCCACTGTAGCTTTTACAAAATTAAAACGAATGTCGACTACTTTCTTAAATTAATATCACCGTATATGATATGCACAAAAACATTTACATTATTTATTATACATATTTTTCATCAACTTCTGAAGTATTTCGTGACATAAATAATCTACTAAAGTAAAAAAATAACACTTTTCCTTCTATAATTAGTAATAAAAATATTTTACACAATTATAGACAGTTCAAGCAAGGACATGAAAAAAATAAATATTTCATTTTCCCGAATGGAAATCGATCCAACAACCATCGCGTTTACAGTCACACACTCGTGTTCTGTGTCTCGACGGTCTCATATCACTTATTTTTTATATAATATTCCAATTACCTATCACTATACTCATAGTTACACATCAATCAACAATTCCACTAAAAATCTTAACAAATCAAAACATCAAAAACCGAAAATCTGTAAAAACACGATATATATAGACAAAACGTGGTTATGAAATAAATATAAGGAAAAAAGTCAAGTCACGAATGTATGAAAACCAACAAAAACAGACAGAACAGATATTTGTTTTGTACCGCCACTATACTATTGTATGGATGGGGGACAAAATTAGCACTTTATCTTCGAAGGCACGTACGAGTTCACCTTTGCGAGGTGCTTGCGTCCCACTCGGCATTTTTTATATGAACCATGTAAACTTAGTAGATGGCCCATGTTGGAAACTTGAATATTATGGTTATAAGAAAAAGCAGATGTGAACTCGTCTGGATATGAATATTGTAGAAAGATTTCCTTGAATAGAAAAAAAAATATTGTGAAGACTTCATTTCTTTGGCAATATTATCAAAAAAAAAAAATCAGCTTCACGCTGTATCCCGCACACAGCAGGGTAGGCAGAGGGAACTTAGTGTAAAGACACTCCGTTCCCCACTTTCTGCCGAATTCTGGAGGCATTGCGTGTTGAGGGGCAGAACTCAACGCCGCGCTTAACCAGACACTTCGACACCAGAGCGAAGAAATGGAAATATAAATTTATGTAAATATTTCATCTCCTCAAGGGGGGATCGAACCTACAACCAGTCGATTTTGCAGTCACACCTCGTGCCGCTGCGTCACGACTGGCCTCATTTGTAGTACTAGTGTAGGCAATATTATGTAGTTACTATTAGGGGTGAGTTGAGGCTTCGTGGCGTAGCGCAGCAGCGTAGCATCTTCTTGTTAACGCGGTGGTTGTGGGTTTGATTTCCATTCGACGTCATAACCTTTTATCATTTTTCTTTGACGTGGTAAGCCCGCTGTTAAGTTTCGCCATTCAACACGCAATGCTTAAAAATTGAGCTAATAGTAAGAAGCACATTGTCCTAACACTAAAGAAGTAAAACAAATAAGATTGAGGCCATCGTTTATAGTGGGATAGTCTCGCTGTAATCTAAATCAATTTCACTCAAAATGTTAACAATTTTCTTTAAAGTACTTATAAATACACTAGCGACGTGTTCACGACATTGCCCGCTTGAACTACAGAATTCTTTACTAATTAACTTGAATGACTTACGTGTTCTAATAGCATTATGATTTAATAGACATTATCTATACATTAAAAACTAAAGTTTCAACAAAGAACAGTTACGTTACACCATTTCACAAAATAGTTTATTTGATATAACTTTACTTATTTAGAAAACGTTTAAAAATTTGAAAGCAGCGGGACTCGAACCCGCGCCTCCTGGAAACCGACCAGGTGCTCTGACCACTAAGCCATGCGTTCTCGCCGCTGTTAATTTGAACAAACGCACAGCGTTTGTTCACATTAATCTCAGAAACGCGTGTACAAACAGACAAAAAAATGATAAATCAGCTTCACGCTGTATCCCACACACAGCAGGGTAGGCAGAGGGAACCTAGTGTTAAGATACTCCATTCCCCACTTTCCGCCGAAATCTGGAGGCATTGCGTGTTGAGTGGCGGAACTTAACGCCGCGCTTTGCCTCGACATCAGAGCCAAGAAGTGAAAATATAAATAAATATTTCATGTCCTCGAGTGGTGATCGAACCCACAACCAGTCGATTTTGCAGTCACACTTTGTGCCTCTGCGCCATGACTGGCCTCCACAAGAAATAATAAAATCATTATTATGGGTTATATTACATTGTTAAATGCCCCCAATAACAATTTTTCGCGTATATTTTCCACATACCAACACAGATCAGTTTCAAAGTGTAGGAAAGGTGTGTCATTAAATCTTCATATGAACAAAAACACCAAAAAAAAGGATTATATAAAACATTCATCAAAGCTTTTTGAGTGAACAACGAAAAAGTACAAAATATATTTCCTTAACGTCGCTCTCAACAATAGTCTTTACGAGCGTCGATCAAATATGTATACGAAAGACGTCCCACCACATGTAAATTTTAAGCATTTTTTAGATTCATGCTGTATCCTGGCATTTAGCAGTGTAGGCAGAGGTAATGCAGTGTGCTGCAGAAGTAACACTCTGTTCCTTATTTCGGAGGAGGAGATGTAGAACTTAACGCCGCGCCAATCTTTCCATTTTCTCGCTCTGGTAAGAAGACAAATTCTTACCAGAGCGAGAAAATGGAAAGATCAAATTTCACAAGTGGTAATGGTTCCCAAAACTTGTTAGTATACTTAGAATTACGATTAAATTTATCACTTTAAACAAAATTAATATCGGTTAGAAGTTAATTCAAGTATTTTTAATTCAAGAACACACAGCTAACACTAATAGACGTGGTAAGCTGCAATTTGTCCAAAAGTTGTATAGAAAGTATAGGGAAGCACTGAAAGATGATTTCACGAAGTTTCAACTAGAAAAAGAAAAGCAGGATTGTATCTCGCCCATAGCAGAATAGGCATAGGAAACCTGTGAACATAAACACAGAATTAAGACATCCCATTCTCATTAAGATACTTTTACTAATATAACACTTTATAAGTCACGCAAGCACAGTTGCTTACATAAATGTGTATTATATTTTATAAAATTACATTATACAATTACATATTATAAAAACAATATATTTTAACTCTACAAGTTACGGTCAAAAATGTACACGAAAAATATTCCTGCAATATGTACGTACATATGTATATACTGTTTCATGGCAAAATTCTAATTTCATAAAATTTTATGTAAACTTACGACGACTTATGTTACTTTGTGATTAATTAACTGAAATTATAGATTTCTTAGGTATAAGGGAGCATAAAGAGAGACCCCAAAATTAATATGTGAACGAGAAAAGTGGAGAAAGTTTCTATATTTTATAATCCACATAAAAACGGAGTATCTACATCTACATACATTGCTGTAAAAAAGAATACAGTGTGAAGCTAAAAAAATAGCCTTCGCAAACAAAATTACGGTCTATATTCTAGTCGTTGTGTATAAAACAATATACTTTACTAGCATCGATCAAAAATGTATACGAAAGATATCCCACGGCATCTGAATATTAAACACCATCGTGACAAAACTCCAATTTTATAAAATTGAATGTGAACAGTGAAACGACGATAAGTACATTTCGCCGTCGTTTTAATCTTACGGGGACTGCAAAGGATGGCAGTAAAAGTCCTTAACAGCTTTCCGACACCGGGCAAAGGTCGGCTACAAAGTTCTGCAGAAAGGTTTAGTGTAATTTAAAAATAAGTTAGATGTTTTTGTTTGTGATTCTCTTATTTTATACAATCTTGTTGTTTATAAAATTGTATTTGAATTTATTGTATTATTTCCACGTTTCATTTTCAATAAATTGAAGTTTAGTTGCTTGTCCTTGTAATATTTTGTCTAAGACTGATCTTTGAAATGAGGTCACTCAATACGCAATGAATCGAATATGGAGTGTTGCGTGACGGAGTTTATTAACACTAGGTCTATCTGCCTACCCTGTTACATGCGAGATACACCGTGATACTAGTTCAAATAATCATAAAACAAAAAATATAATAGCAAAATCAAGAGAACAAAAATTGTTATTAAAAAAAGTTTAATCTAAACAAAATTCGCTTTATTAGGAGATTACAAGCGTAATACTTAAAACGTAGCGTATTTAACTTTCCACGACCCAATCTCGGACAAAATGGTGTAATAGAAAATAAAATTGTCTATTAGATTCGCAGACTACCTCCAGTACGACGTAACTTTATTAACTCACTCCATTAAACTGTCTTTTTGTTCGTCGGGAAAAATCTTGTTTTCATTTAAAAGCGGTGCGTGAGACACAATTTGAAATATTTCTAGCTATTAAAGGGGCGGGGGGGGGGGGGGGGGGGGGGTTAATTGACAGTTAGACCCCCGGGGGTTTTCTTCAGAAAATTGCCAGTTGGACAAAGGGTGGGTTATATATTTTTATGGTCCTTCGAGCCTGATTCGGTTTGGAAATTGTTTTTCCCCGCCAACAGGTGCGGTCGCGAGAGTTTTCTCGTAATTGAATTTGTGGATGCCGTTTGGCGGAATTTTTATGAAAAATTAGTGTTGTGCCCAATATTCTGTTGTTTTTAATATTTTTATAGATTTTGAGATTTTGAGATAGATTGACGATCTTACCATGGTGATGATTATGATGATGACCGTAATGATCATATTTTTTTTTTAAGAATAATCTGAAATATTTTTTTAATTTCATCTTAGAAGTATTGTTTATATGTCTTTAATTATATATTTTTGGTCAGAACTTTAAGATGACTAACTATAGATACAAGTTAATAATAAATATTTTCTGTGACAAAATCTTTAATTAAAGGTTATGACATCCTTAATGACAATTAATTTTGTCCCCACATACATAGAATCCGTTTATTGAGGCGAGGGTGAAGTTAATGTGTATCACAATTTACATGATTATGCCAACATGCTTCAGTGTTCAGGACAGGCCGTAAAACCAACATACTTATATACTGGTACCTACTGCAATAACCGTTCTACGACCCCATCTAGCCGAATTGTGTGGAATAAGGGATAGGATATAGCGATTAATTAAAAAAAATTAAGAAAATTGAAAATTCTATAGTTTTTTTTTATTTTTAGCCTATTATATATAGCTATTAATTACGATGTACAATCATGCATACATTTTGGCCGTGCAACGTCAAATAAAAAATATCGGAAATGCAATAGTTGTCGTGCATATATTATTTTATACTTTAAAGTATGTGATTGAAGAAAAGAAAGTATAATCAACAATTGACTTAGTCATTATGCTTTTATTAAGTAATTTACGGAAACAAAATAAAAAAGAAAACACATACCAGTAAATAAGTAACATAATATATATAATAAGCCAAAAGTTAAATATAAACTTTCATACATAAATGTAATTTAATTTTAATCTGTACGCTTTTAACTCGACCTAAGCAAATATTGGGCGATGCCTGAAACTACGCTAGTTTGAATTTCAACCCTTGTTGACCCTCGCTCGCTGAATTGATATATGGCTTTGATGAATTTAGTTTTTGTACTTAATGTTGTTAGCGAAATGTGTTGACTTTATTTTCTTTGGACTGTTACAAGGACTTTTTTTGTAAAGGTCTACTAGCATTATATTTATTAAGTAAGCTAAAGTAGGAAGAATTGTTCTTAGGGTAAACTTTTTATTTTTACCCTAATGTATTATTAGATGATATGCGTGAGCCTAAAAAAATACTAATAAATATGTAAGAAATATTTATATTTTTAAAATGTAAGGCCAAGTACCGAGGAAGTTTAGTGATGGTAAGTTCTTCATCCATTGTCGTTGACATCACGTGTTGAGTAACGAAACTCAACACTGCGTTTTGCCATCTGTGTATGTGTGGAGTTGAAATCGAACCCACAGCCAACACTTAGACACATTGTCGGTGCGCTACGTCAAGTTCTAATCGTGAAATACATAGAAATTACTGAGACTAGCTCGATAAATGTACTATCCAGGAAAAAAAATATTTTAATGTAAACCAATAGCTCCTCAGATTAACGCGTTCAACTAAAATAGTTTTTAGCTTTAGAAGATTAATCTCAATTTACATTAACAAATATTTAAAATAACTCTACAAACCTACTATAAAATATCCTTTTCTTTGCACTTCAGCTTCACGCTGCACACAGCAGGGTAGTCAGACGGAACTTAGTGTTAAGACACTCCGTTTCCCACTTTCCGCCGAGTTCTTGAGGCATGTGGTGTGTTGCATACCAGAGCGAAAAAATGAAAATATAAATTTAAATAAAATTTTCATCTCCTCGAGTGGGGATCAAACCCACAAACAAGCAGTCGATTTTACAGACACACTTTGGGCCCCAGCGCCACGACTATCAAATATCATTTCACTCTAACATATTTACGACGACAGTGAGCACTCAAAGCAGGTACCAGCAGGTATCGAGACACAATTACAGCTTTCATTACCATGCGAGCGACGTGTGTACACCTCAGCCAATGTGGGAATATGTTAAGAGGAGGATGTATCTTGTTAATAAAAAAACTAAAATTATAAGTAAACTTAATGTATTAATTAAGCAACTGTTGTAAGTTGAATAATATATTTGACTATTTAACTATTTAAATTTATGGAAGTTGTAATTTTCTACTTTTTCTCCTGGCTAACTATGGAGCTGACTCCATAATGGCTAATTTTGCACATACTCCTGAGGCAGTGCTCGTGATCTCATTGCTTCGTACCTAAGTAAAAGGATTCGATATTTTATTGTAAATAATTTAAAGTCGAAGAAAACAAAATTTATACAATTTAGCCCAACATGAAGTGAAGCTTAACTTAGTATCGATGGTGAAATTCTCAATTTTATTGATACAGAAAGGGATATTGGGATATGAGACTAAGACTAATTGACTTTAATTATTTTTATCCTGTCCTTGGAAATAATACATCAACACAACAACATATATAGAACAACATTGCAGTCTACAATATTTATAATTCAAAAAAGAGCAATGTAAGCTAGTTCCTGCCAAGAAGCTTGAGAATCTCAGAGAAAAGCTTAAAGAAATATTCACAATTACTTGATAAATGATAGAAACAAAATTAATAGCAGAAATATAAACCGAAATATCAAAGTAAAAGTAAAAGATATGTTATTAGGCAAAGCTTATTATTCAATCCAAGATAGTGATAATACTGGGAGAAATTAAATGCTATTGATCTTAAATCAGAAACCTTATTATATTTATACATTTATTGTAAATAAAATTTTGGAAAGAGCATCAGTTGAGATTCTTACCTATTCTTCTCAGCAGAACTGCTTTCCAAACCGGTGGTAAATTCCTGCAAGAGTGACTCTACTAACATTTTTTGTAAATTGACAATATAAAAGTGCTTGAATAAATAACATTTTGATTTTGATATGTAATTAGAGCGCTATTAGAGCTACAGTTGAGTTCAGGAACAACACCACGCTTTGTCTGGTTACCAAAAAGAAAATATGAAAACAATGTATTTCATAGAGTGGGCATCGAACTCCAAACTGTCGATTTTAAAATCAAACGCAAAATTACAATATTTTAAATTTCTAAAAATTAAAAAAAATCTTTAGAACTTACCCTTAACATAAAACCAGATAGCATGCAAGGTGCATCATTAAGACACACAAGGGTCAGTAATCAAGTCATATTTACTCAAGAACATTTTAATTACTTGCTCATAGCGATGACACGAGTGTTGAAATTATTTAATATACTTAAACATACAAAAGATTTTACACTTTGATGTGTAATATGTCTTATAATTGTGGTTTTTTTTAGTCGCAGTAGTAAGTCAGTTTTTAGACACTAGGCTTCCCACTGGTGCTCAACGTCGCGATTTGTCTTGTTATCATAACAGGAAAAATTAAATAATTCAGTGCCCCGATTGGGAATGGAATCCAAATCAGTCGCGTTGCGGCTACAGTCTTATGAAAATAAAACGTAATAGAAAGCTTGAGGGCAATGGTTGCGGGTTACATTTTTTTTCGGGGGCTATTTTATTAAATGTGTTTTTATGTATAACCAGAAAGATAGAATAATTGTGATGTTATTTGTACTAAATAATAAAAAGATATTAAACATACATACTCGTATTTACATAAGTATATTTTTTTATTAAAAATGCAATTTCTGTATAATTTTAGCTGTTTGGTTGAGGGGCAGAACTCAACGTTGCGCTTATTACTAGAGCGTGGAAATATTAATAAAGTGAAAATCTTAAATATTTCATTGCTCATAGTGAAAATCGAACTCATAACCGTCGCGTCTACAGTTGCACGCTTGTGCTCCTGCGGCACGACGGCAACAATTTTTTTTGCTTTTAATTTTCGTAGAAATTCCAGTTTAAACATGTTTATAAAAAATATCATTAAAATAATCGTTTTCAAAGTAAACGGGCAAATGGGCAATATTTTATAATTAGTAAAACACATTTTATTTCCAAAAACATATAAATCTTGTCTAACAAACACCTGCTGAACCGTACTGTTCCCGGATTCATATTTCCTCTCGTTTTCTTTATGGAAAATCAAACGTCATTAATCTTTTTCAGACTCAAATTTCGTTACAAGTTCGTACTTATTCAAAAGTGGCCGAATTGAATGGGAACGAAATATTTTTTTACATTCATTAATAAATTATAAAGTGTTTGCCGTGATATCTTATATCAACACTTTTGTGAACGTAATTTATTATGAAAAAAAATTAAGGAATCTAGGAAATAATATTGTATAGTGCTATATATTATGTAGGTACAAAATTAGTTACTGAAGGACTGTTCTTTACAACCAGTATTTTTTTTATTTTTTTAGCTTCTCGCTGTATACTGCACATCCGGTTACCCTACGGTAGGCAGAAGGAACCTGCGAACCTAATGTTAAGATAATCCGTTCCCACTTCCGTTCAACAATTTCTGTTGAATTTTGAAAGCATTGCGTGTTGAGTGGCGGGACTCAATGCTGCACTTTGCCTCGTCACCAGAGCGAAGAAATGAAAATATTATTTATTTCATTCCTCATTCCATGAAAATTTTACAGTCGCATACATGTAGTCCTGCGCCACGAGGGGCACGTTTATTTTTTTATATTTAAAAATGTTCAGTTTATTTGTCATGGGGTCGTCAGAAATGCCTTGTGTTTAAGAAATACCCTTTTCCACCATTCTTCGCTATCTTATCATAACACTGCGTTGTAAGCTAAACATTCCATCGACGTTATTATAGTGAAACTTTTTTTTTAGTTATATAAGGGAAAATATACAGGATATATGTATGTATAGCACACATACTATTGAAATATTAAACTATAAATCACGCTGTATCCCACATATCAGGATAGGCAGAGGGAAGTCGGTATTAAGATCCGTTCGTCACTACCCGTTCAATTTTCGGGACATTGCGTGTTGGGTGGAGACACTCAACGGCACGATTTATCTTCTTACCAGAGCGAGAACGAGACGGCCTCTTGTATGGAACAAAAATTACAGCGTTAACGGTAAAGATTTTTTATGGTTCAAAAAATATTTATATGTAATTCTACACGTTGTTACAGGGAGGCTTTACCCAATGGCACGTTATGGCTGGGTTCGTTCTCAGCAGCACAATATAGGAGCGACGTCCACGCAGCAGTGTATCGGTGTCGGGCTTCCGGTACTGTGGGCACTGTGCTTTCAAGAGATATGCGGCTTGAAGCTGGTTAGTATGGAAGTTTAGATGTATTTTTAATTTCAAGCTAAAATTCCAATATTCTTTAGTAAATTAGATTTTTGCAAAGGACTTTTGACATTTGATGAACATTTATGTTCATTCGAAGATACGAAATTCGGTTGTGGCTTTAGCCACCACCAGAAGACATTTCTGCTAAGAAGTCGGCAAAAAACTCAACACTCGATGCTTACTCTTTTCTATGTCGTGTTACAATTTAATTATTCCACAGACCCTGCATGAGATTCAATTGATATTTGGTTTATGAATTTTTATTGGCTTTACTACTAATATTGTTTTTATAAAATTGACCCCAATAATACATATCATATTATTACATACTTTTTTATGTTCCGTGAGTCTAATCACATCCACCGTACAGACTTTTCTGATCACATTAGATTCCTCCCAATATTTGTTTCTAATCTTGACATAAAATGAATATGACACCGTCCTATCCTTGATAATCGTCAAGCGAGGTTGACCTTGTGCAGAGGCACATGCTTTGATTATAAACATGACAATTGTGGATTTGATTCCAATTAAGGAGAATGATTATAAAAATATATGTCAAAGTGTGTCGTTGACGTCCGCCACTCGGCGGGCAATGTCTAAGAAATTGAACGGAAATTAGGAAAAAGAGTGTCTTAAAACCATGCTCCTTAAGTCAACTTTTCTATTTGCGGGATAAAGCGTGAACGTAAAACAAATATAAATCAGCTTCACGCTGTATCCCACACACAACAGGGTAGGCAGAGGGAACACAGTGTTAAGACACTCCGTTTCCCACTTTCTGCCGAATTCTGGAGGCATTGCGTGTTAAGTGGCAGAACTCAACGCCGCACTTTGCCTCGACACCAGAGCGAAGAAATAGAAATATTAGTTTAGTAAATATTTCATCTCCTCGAGTAAGGATCGAATTCACAACCAATCGGTTTTATAGTCACACTTTGTGCCGCTGCGCCACGACTGACCTCATAAAATAAATATAAATCCTTAGTAATCTACATAAATTTTATTAAGCTCCATTGATTTATATAGCGTGCAAAACTGTGAGCCAAATCCTATTCTAATTTGCATGTATAGCTTGATTGGAAACAATTGACAGCTATTTGGCACACATTCGGAAATGAATCCGATGAGAGATAAAAGGATTGAGATTATATTGTTACACTAGCTGACACGCGCAGCTTCGCCAATTTATTTGCACCCTTAGAGCTGAATTCTAATTATATTACGTTTCCGCCATGTTTCAAGAAAATGTATTGTAAAAGATATTGTTTTTTTAATTTCATTAATAAAACAGATTCACCTTTTTTCTCGCATAGCAAGGTACGGCTGCGTAGCCATCGCATAGAAGGAATATAGAGTTAAGACACTCTGTTGCTCACTCACCATCAAATTTTCGAGACAAAACTCGTTGATTGGCGGAACTCAACGCCGCGCTTTATCTATCAGAGCAAAGAAATTAACATTTTAATTTTATAGCTTAACTAGCGACCCGTTCGCGGCTTCGCCCGCTTTTACTACTGAATTATTCATATAATGTACCTATGTTTGCAAACACTTAAGATTACTAATGTGAAAATTATTGAAACCTTAATGCAACCCACATTTACGTAGCTCCAATAAGGATGTTCCAATTGTTTAAAAAACACACACCTGAACAAATGACACAAACAACAGAAAACTTAAACGAAAGAAATTATAAACAACAGACTACCTACTATTCTGTTACCCAAAAATACTTAAACGAAAGATGTAACCAACAATGCCGCGACGAAATACATTATAATTATTGGATAACTCCAAAATACGTGCAATCGCTTCTAAATTTACTTTGCTATAGAGCCAGGCGCAGAATTGAAGCATTCTCTCGTCCATCTCCGTAGTAGCTCCGAACGACATCTGGGCGTTGGTTCCATGGCCGTGGTCTCAAGCGATAACCTGCTCTAGAGCAGACACAGAGAGAG